>CAJNJA010007365.1:688-36322 GCA_905231915.1 Symbiodinium necroappetens
TACTATATATATATATATACTATATACTATATATACTCTATATATATATATACTATATATACTATACTGCGAAATTGAGTCTGGGGCTGTAGCATGAAGAGTTTACACAATCCACCCTAAACCCCCGACTCGCAACCTTAAAGCCCCAAACCCTCAAGCCTAAACCCTAAGCCACCCCTGAAGTTCGGCCTGGGTTCGGGAATGACACGCAGCTCGTACCTCCCTCACTTTTGCAGATCCTGACCTCAGAACCCTGCCCAGAGAGCCCAATATCCCTTAGTTGAGACGTATATCTCAACATATACCTCTTAGTCTTAGTGTTATGAATTAAGGTATCTTGCTTGAGAATGCTTGAGGTTTTGTGCAGCAACCCTAAACTATAAACCCTAAACCCATAGAACTCGTCGCTTAGCAACAGGTTTGGTGCTGGCAGCAGGCGCCACCGCGGAACGAGGCTGGCACCGCGGAGCAGGCCGGGGTCTGGGCCGCTTTCGAGTTTTGGGATTAGGGTTTAGGGTTTAGGGTTTAGGAGGGATGTGTGATGGGATTAGGGATTCGAGTTCGTCCTGCAGGCGCGCCTTTCGCAGAAGCCTAAACCACAAAGCCTAAAGCCTAAACCCCCAACCCGAAACCCCAAGAATAACGCCTTAAGCCTTAAAGCCTTAACCCTAAATCTTTGAACCCTCAGCCCTAAACCCCTAGAGCCCTCAGCCCTATGAGACCTAGAGCCCTAAACCCTTAGCCCTACAGCCTCCAAACTGGAGGAACGCAGCTTGCGTCAACCAGAGCGCCAGCTGCAGCCCGTGAAGGAGGAGGCCAGTGAGGCCAGCCAAAGTTTGAAGCTGATGACAGGTTTAGGGTTTAGGGTTTAGGGTTCAGGGCTTAGGGTTTAGGTTTTAGGTTTTAGGGTTTAGGGTTCAGGGTTTAGGGTTTGGGGTTCAGGGTTTAGGGTTTAGGATTCAGAGCTCACGGTTGGATCTTGGGATATGGAGCGAGGTTTGATTAGGGCATGTAGGGTTCAGTGGTTACTGCCTGGTTATGGTTTGATTTGCCCGGGTTGCACGTGACCTGATCGGTTCCCGAGCAGTATCATGGACGCCGCGTGCCGGGACACATGCACCGTTCGTGTTTAGGGGCAGCGCTCTCGCCTCAAACGACTATATCTGTTCAGTGTATCTCTCTTGCGAAGTGGGGTGGGCTCTTTACAATTTTTTTCAGTTCCGTCTCCGGTACGCCAAGATCTTGTAGGCTTTGTGAGGCCAAAATCCCCCACCCCTCCTCCCCTACGACAACAGATGAGCTGGCATCGGGGACAGCAGCGCGAGTCTGCTGATCAGGAACAGGCTGGCCATAGGGTGCAGGTTCGGGAGTGATTTGCAGTTCGTGTTTGGCGTAGCAGGTGACTGTAGCTGACACAGGCACTCCACCTAGCTTTCCAAATCCGGGATGCCAGTTGTAGACTGGTCTGATCTCAGAATCCTGCTCAGAGAGCTCAGCATCCCTTAGTTAACTGACAAATGTCTCACAACCCATGCGGCATGGATGTTACGGGTGCATGCCTGAGGTTTTGTGGAGCATGAACCCTTCCATGCAGCAACAGGTTCGGGGCTGGTATCAAGCGCCGCAGCCGAACGAGGCTGCTGCTGTGGAGCAGACCGGTCTTCGGGCTATTTTCGAGTTGCGTTGTGTGTGTGTGTGATGGGATTAAGGTTTAGGGTTCGTCTTGAAGGCACGACTTCATTTCCACTCCGCAGCACGAGACCCTCAACCCTAAACCCCTAGAGCCCTAAACCCTATGAGACCTAGAGCCCTAAACCCTTGGCCCTACAGCCTCCAAACTGGAGGAACGCAGCTTGCGGCAACCAGAGCGCCAGCTGCAGCCCGTAAAGGAGGAGGCCAGAGAGGCCAGCCAAAGTTTGAAGCTGATGACAGGTTTAGGGGTTTAGGGTTTAGGGTATCGGGCTTTGGGTTTAGGGTTTAGGGCTCGCGGTTGGATCTTGGGATATGGAACGAGGTTTGATTAGGGCATGTAGGGTTCAGTGGTTAGTGCCCGGTTGGGGTTTGATTTGCCCGGGTTGCACGTGACCTGATCGGTTCCCGAGCAGTATCATGGACGCCGCGTGCCGGGACACATGCACCGTTCGTGTTTAGGGGTAGAGCTCTCGTCTCAAACGACTCTCTTGGGGAGCATTGCAAGAACTGTGAGGCTGGGATGGGCTCTTCACAATCTTTCTCAGTTCCGTCTCCGGACGCCAAAGCCTAAGAACCCACAATCCGCGCCCCTCCTCCCCTACGACACCAGATGAGCTGGCATTGGAGACAGCAGCGCGAGCCTGCTGGTCAGGAGCAGGCTGGCCATTTCGGATGTTTTTCGAGCACTTCGGGTTTCCGGTTATGTGTACGCAGACACGCGACGCATGCAAGACTACAGATCCGGCTTTGGGACTGGATTCTCGTAGTTCTTGCCAGGCACACTAATTCCTAAAAACCCAAAAAGCCTACAGCCTGAAACCCTAAACCCTACACCCCTAAACCTTAAGCCCTGAAATCTTCAACCCTGAGCCCTAAACCAGCTTCAGCCTGATGAAAGCATTATTAGACACCGGGACTGGAGGGTTGTTTGTTTTCTTTCAGGGTTCAAGGGTTCAGGGTT
Source organism: Symbiodinium necroappetens (assembly GCA_905231915.1). Lineage (NCBI taxonomy): Eukaryota > Dinophyceae > Suessiales > Symbiodiniaceae > Symbiodinium > Symbiodinium necroappetens. The sequence continues at coordinate 3,342 of CAJNJA010007365.1, forward strand.
TAAGGTTTAGGCTTTAGGGTGTAGTTTCCTAGAGGTAAAATGCTAGTTGGATAGCTAGGACTGTAGCGTTTCTGCAAGAGTATGTGCATATCATCGTGGCGTTGCTTCCTTAAGCACTTACCTGCAGACCTTTGATCGACACACCCTGAACCCTAAACTTCACCCGAAAAGCTTAGCCTCCAAGCCAGAAATCCTCCCACTCATAGCCCCTAAATCCTACAAACCGCCGCCTTACCTACAAGCTCCATTGCAGTTCCGTTTTAAAGGTTGTCTTAAAGGATCCTAAAAAAAAATATATATATATAAATAATAGGTTGAACCCCCAAAAAAGGCGGAACTACAATGGAGACTATACCCGAGAACCGAGTACCCCTTCATTAAGGAATATACCTTAAATAAGAGGGACTTTAATATTATGATTTAAGGTATATTCCTTAATTAAGGGGTATTGGGTTCTTGGGGTAGAGAGAATTTTCTTCATAGGTTAAGCGCCAAAAAGGCGAAACTACAATGGAGAATATACCCGAGAACCCAGTACCCCTTCATTAAGGAATATACCTTAAATAAGAGGGACCTTAATATTATGATTTAAGGTATATTCCTTAATTAAGGGGTATTGGGTTCTCTGGGTAGGGAGGATTTTCTTGATAGGTTAAACCACCAAAAAGGCGGAACTACAATGGAGATTAGTAGGGAGAGCCTCCCAAAAAAAGCAGGGCCGGGAGTGGCAGCGAGAGCAGCGCCCCCCGCGTCCTCCTGCGATGGAGGAGGCCGTGCGGCTTTGCGACAGAGGGCCTCGTGTTTTAGGGTTTAGGGCTTAGGAGTTTAGGGTTTAGGGGTTTAGGGTTTAGGGTTTAGGGGTTTAGGGTTTAAGGTTTAGGGTTAGGGTTTAGGGCTTTAAAGTTTAATTTGGGGCTAGGTAGATTGTGTCCGCTCTCAGACTCCAGGTGCCCTGGCGGCTGCCGCAGCAGGAGCTTGCTGCGCAGGAGCAGCCGGACATTGGGACATTGGGGCCGGTTTTCAATTGCTTGGGGGTTTGGGGCTTGGGGTTCACGAGGGTTAGGCCTTAGGGAAGGGTACCGGCACGACTTGCCGCGAAGAAGCCTGCCTTGAAGCCGCATGCAGCACAGACTGCAGGATCGTAATTCGCGGCAGCGAGAGCAGCACCCGCAACTATCACCTGTAAAGGAGGAGGCCAGCCATTGCTTCGGACTTTGAGACGTAAGTTTGGTCTCTGGCACTTGCATGTGAATTGAGTTATATGAGCCAGCACGATGCTTAGCGCAAGACACATTCGGGACTGATTTCTAACGCATGTTTTGGTAGGGGAGGCTTGTCCGAATGTTCTACAGTGACGAATGCGTCTCAGTTCACACAGCCTTCCAATGCTGGCAAAGCCGCTTGTGCAGACTGAGATGGAATCGTAAAATCTCGTACATTTCCTCTCACCCAAAACCCCAATTCCCAACCCTAAACTCCAAACCCTCAACCCCCAATCCCAAACCCTAAACCGCAAACCCTAAACCCCAAGCTCCAAGATTTGCGTCATTTTCCGCACGACACCAGGTCTCGAGCTGGAGGCCACCGCAGCAGCACGAGTCTGCTCCTCATGAGCAGGCCACATCAGAGGCTGGTTTTCACGGGGTTTATACACTGGCAGGAACCCGAAGGAATAGTACTGGCGATTATCAATACCTCTATACTAGGGTTTCGGGCTGGATCTGGTTTGCCGCAGGCACAAGAAGCGCACACAGAGCAAGCCCCGGAACTTGATCATGCATGTCTGGCGCTAGTTCGCGAAGCATGGTGGGGCGGCTACTTGGGCACTTTGTATCCTCGTGGCTGAAGGGTGCGATTGACATCGAGAATCCCCCAAATACAGTGTAGCCTTCGAAGCCGACGTAAGTTCAATGGGACATCCCTGGGAACATCCCTCGAAATCGGGTTTAGGTTGGACACTGCCCCCACTCAGTAACAGTTGACTAATACTCATAAGATGGATACATAAGGCCCTTAATCGTAGCCCTACTATGGCCTGTTACTGTGTGGGGGCAGTACCCCAAGGTTTTGGGTTTAGGAGTTTGGGGTCCCGAACAGACAGCAGGCGCCGAACTCATGGCAGCGAGAGCAGCACGCGGAGCCCGTAAAGGAGGAGGCCAGGCACTGCGGGCTGAAGACAGAGGGCCCCCTGTTTGAGAGCCTGGGATGTAGCTCTTGGTCTCTGGGGTTTGCGTGTGGATTATGTATATGTTATGATCCTAAACCCTTATAGTAGAGTATCTCTTGTATAGTAGCCCTTATAGAATCCCTCTGATACATAGATTAGAGTAACTCTGCGCCCTAGACCCCAAACCGTGCATCAATTCTTCTGGTACAGGTTCGGGACTGATATGCACGTTGTTACAGGTTGTTCCAGAATCCCAAGACCTTCCAATGTCCCTTAAAGCCTTTACTAAAGAATATACCTTAAATCATATTAGAGATCCTACAATAATTTAGAATCTATTCCTTAATCTAAGGGATATTGCAAACACTGAGCTCTCTGCACCACGTTTCACCAGGTGGGCTGGAGGCCACCGCCACATCACGAGCCTTCTGTTCAGGAGCAGGCTGGCCACGGGGGCACGCCTTGGCGAGGTGATACTAGGCCGAATCATTCGAACAGGGTTTTGGAGTATACTTTGGTATTTATAAATACTTAACAAATAAGTATAAGTGTATATATATACATACATACATACATACATACATACATACATACAGAGAGATAGAAACCCTAAGGGGGGTTCCCCGGCTATACGGAAAAAATCGTCCCAGAAGTCTTATTCTAACTGTTCAGACCCCCCTGCAAGCCTAAGTCCTAAACCCGAAACCCCTGAAGCCTTTTAGGGTTTAGGGTTTAGGGCCTAAGTTTAGGGTTTAGGGTTTAGGGTTTAGGGCCTAAGTTTAGGGTTTAGGGTTTAGGGCTAACCCTAAACAAGAGTTTCTTGCGAAGCGCAGGCACGGACGTTGCAGCAGGACCAGGTCCCGCCGCCGTGGAAGGAGGAGGGGCGCCATGTGGGCTGATTGGTAAGGGCTCAGGGCCGAAACCCCCAACGGTGTAGGGTGTAGGGTTTAGGGTTTAATTAGCGTTGGGATTGTCGAAGCGCGGAAAATCCCAATACCCCCCCCTTATGTGACAGACATTTACTATACGGACAAGACTAGTGGAGTCTGTCGGTGCAGCATACGTAATATGCAGTATTGCCTGTAACTTTATTCAATGTCTGCTGCATATATCTCTATACGTATATCAATCTTTACATGCTTGTCTATCTGTCTCGAGGAGCATCGGCACTATTGCACACATGCACCTGCGTGGAAGCACCTGTAAGTACAATCAAGATACATGTGAACACATTTCTGACTGAATTGGTTCATGCGTGACGAAAGCCTGGTTTGTATGCATGCTGCACCACACTCAGTATGAACATACATAGGCATGGATACATATGCCATACATAGTTGCAGATACGTAGACAAGAACAGGCGGAAAGGATCAGCACCTACGTTAGTATGCGAGTAGCATAGCGGAAGCGACTACCACGTAGTCCTTTTTGTTCCAAGCTCGAGATTGCAGCGAATAGCGAATGCTGTATAGGCTTGATTCTTACATGTTTGTTTCATGTATTATGTATTTACTTTCTCTTTGTATAATGGGACTTTTACTCTCTCTTCAAACAGTGTGATATAGCTCTGCAGCCCTTTCCCCACAAATGCAACTAGCGTTTACAGATCAGTCCAATATACAAGACTGAAACATAGGTGACTGTGGGTCAACAGGGGGTTTTAACCATACATACACACACACACACGCACATATATATATATATATATGTATGTACACATACAAATTTACGTGTGTGTGTGTGTATAGAGACAAATATGCATATTGTGAATACGTATGCATGAATGAGGTTAGGCGCAGAGAGTCTTGCGAGAGATGCGTACCAGATGAATACCAGAGCGGGAAAATTACCGCAGATTGATATCTGAGGGGGATTCAATCTTGAAGCCCCAAACCCCAAAGGCTGGACCCCCGAAACGCTCAACCCGAACGTTGTTCAACAGGTCCAGATTCCAGGGCCTCCTTCTCAACAGCAGGGAACGGCTGTCGTCGAGCAGGCCGATAGAAAGGGCTCTGATGCTTTTACCTAGGCTTTTGGGGTCTCCGGTTCGTCGGGTTCGGGGCTCAGGGTTCCTCGGCTTTAGGGTGTAGGTTTCTAACACAGGCCCAGGGGTGCGTTGCCGCTCCGCAGCTGCTGAGCGTCGACGTTGCAGAGAAAGGGTGAGAAAGGGGTGTAGGTTTCTTTGGGTTTTAGGTTTAGGGTTCTTTGTGTTCGAGGTGCAGGGCTCTTTGGGTTTAGGGAGTTTAGGGTTTAGGTTTGCGCGCTTTGGGTTTCGGGTCTTGGTGTGAGGCCTTTGGGTGTCGGGTCTTAGGTTCAAGGGCTTGGGTTGAGGGGTTTAGAGTTAGAGTGCAGGATTTAAATCGTAAGGTCTTTACTATAAGGCGCCTAGATAAGGTAGCACTTGTTGTCCAGCGAGTTGAAAGGCCTGTGAGGTGATTCTGAGGTTTTGGGCAGACAAAGACGTGCCGCATCGGATGTTCCAGTCTGTTCACGTCGGCTTTCTAGTTGCTCGCGGTTTCGGACTTTGCGGTTTTTGGGTTCGAGGGGTTTGGGCTTCAAGTCGTGTGTCCGAGAAGCTGTATTTCAAAAGACTTGAGCCACAGCCGAGTACCTAAACCCTAACTAAAGCCCAACTCTAAGCTTCTCAACCCTAATTAAAGCCTAACTCCAAACCCTAATTAGCGCCTAACTCTAAACCCTAATTAAAGCCTAACCCTAAAAACTCCAATTAAAGCCTAACCCTAAAAACCTAATTAAAGCCTAGCCCTACACCCTATTAAGAGCCCGTATCGCAGATGCTGGTCTCCTGGTTTTGCTCGTTTCGTCGAGCCTGAAAAGCCTCAGTCTCTGCGCGCACATCTAAGCACTCCATAATAGGGTTTAGGGTTTCGGGTTTAGGTTTTCGGGTTTAGGGTTTAGGGTTTGGGGTTTAGGGTTTAGAATCAGAATCGGATGCACAGCTAGCACGAATGAATTCAAAGCCCATGCACCTAATTAATCAGTTAAGGTGACGCAGAAATCTATGGGGAAACGCATCCACAATGTGCACTCACGCGGAGGGCATGAGGCATTTAATTGGCAGCTTGAGGCAGGTGCTCCGTACCAACGAGCTCAAAAGCCGTCCCATCAACGAAGGGGAGCATCAAGTGGATGCGGTGGGGCACCAGATTGGTCCGGAAGTCGGTAGTGTCTGTGCTTTGTCCGCTGCCCATCAGGATGCGCTCCAGCACGGGGCATCCCAAACTGGATCCGGTGCCTCTTTTGCCAACATCTGCATGCGCTGTGTCCCTGGGTGTAGCCACCAAACGGCCTAAGATTGCTGAAGCACCAAGTCGACGTCGACGATCAGACTTTCAGTAGCTTGCATCCCTCCAAGCAAAAGCTGCCAAACAACGACGTCCATGAACATCTGCTGTAGAACCGCAACCGTCACAAAGAAAGACGTGTTGAAGGCACCAGCTCCGGCACCAACAATCGTGGGTGCCATACTCGAGGCAAAACAGCTCCCAGCTCCCAGCAAGTATTGCGGATATATATGTATATGAGTATGTATGTATGTATGTATGTATGTATGTATGGCTGCAGCATATATTCCCTGCAGGGCTGTCATACCGCACACCTGAGTGTGGGACATACCCTGCGTTGCGGCATTCACAAGCGGCTCCCATGACCCAGTTACCCAGGTCTCCTCCAATGCACCCCCGCAGAAGTTCCCAATCCATGCTCGCTGTGCACAGCAGATGCCAGCTGAAGGCATTCGTCCAAGCATGCATTCCCATCAAGGCTATCATGCCAGGCATCTGCGCCACCTTCGCCATCACAAATACGCAGTGTGTTGCCCCGAATGGTACAAGGGCAGTAATTACCAGGGGAAGGCAAGGACAGCCACGAGTCACCACCTCTTACGAGCGCTACTGCAAAGCGCAGCATGTGTTGCAGCGATTCTCCACAGCATGAGCGTGCCTTTTTCCAATAGTTTCCATGTCCCACGGCAATGCTACACCGTACTTGCTTGGGGCACTACAAGGTTCCTGCATGAGAGGGCGACTTGGGCCTGCACATCAAAGCATTCTACATGCAAGAAGCTTCAACAGGGTTCATGTTCAGGGATTTCAGTTAAGTTGCCATAATAATTGGGGATCTGTAGTAAGTAGTGGGGCTTCCTTACTATGGCAACGTAAACTAACATCTTTAACAAGACCACAGTCAATCTCAAGAGTCGCGAAGAAAGATTTCTGCGCGTGCCAGTTTATACCTAAGGAAAGCACCACTGAAGCACACGGACCCCGTGGGGCAGGCAAGGAGCTTCCAGCAGCAACATCAGCCCGAAGCGTCTGCTGCGGTGCAGGCCTGCCACTTTGGAGGTAGTTCGAGCGGTCCTTTTTTGGGATGATCCATCGGACTCTCGTTTCCTTATAGAGAATCCGACGGCTTGAGACGTGACATGCGGTTGGTGTTGCATAGGCAGAGTCTTTACAACTTTAAGAACTTGATGCAGGAAACTAGCATGGATGCACGAGTCATTGATTGAAGATTTGCAGTCCAAGCTTTTTCTTTAGGTTGTTTACACCCTTTTGCAAAAAAAAATCACAATTGCGCAAAGCACTGTGCTTCTGAAGCCACAAAGCAGGTTCACCCTTGGCTGCAGCAACCACCGCAACAGGCCAGCAATTTGAGCTGTTGACGAATGGCGTTGGGCTTTGCTAGGACCAGGGCGGCTAAATTTGCATTTTTGTTTCGACTTGGCTGTGTTGCGAGCCCTTGTGAAGGCCGTGCAGCCCTGAGACCCTTGTTCAATCCGAAAATTCGAGACTCCGTTCGGCTTAAACCCCATGCGCCATTAATGTCCATGGTGTCTCTCGTGCCAGCACTCATGGTTCAGGGTTTGGGGTTCGAGTTTCTAAGGCAGCTCGTGACAGCGGTTTACGAACTTTTAACCCTACACCTGGAGTATTTGGCGATAACCGGTGCTTTGCTTCACGCATTTCGTGGTTGGCTCCCACGTACGGAGCCTTGGTCATTAGCTTGGGAGTTCGAGGGTTGAATTTCGAGATAGAGGATTATAGCGCCAAGCCCTACACCATAAACTAGCCTTAAGCCCTAAACGCTCTACTGGCATGTATCTGAAGCACCAAGCCTTCAGACTCCAAGTGATGTTCGGAGGCGATGCCGCTGCACCCATGCCTGCTGCAGCAGCCACACCAATTGCTGGCCCACCAGCAGCTGTACCAGCAGCAACAGCAGCTACAGCAGCAACAGCAGCTGCATCGTCAGGCCCGGCACAACCCGCCTAGGTCTTGTTGTGTGTCCTGGGGCTCCTGTCGCTAGTCGTTGTTTCACCAGGATCATTGCTCCTTGAAGCGGACGGTTAAGTTCTTGCGGTTTTGAGGCACCGACTTGGGGATCCCGAGTCGCTCGGAAAAAAGACGCATGTCGTGTCAGTTTGCACTCTTCTCGAGACACCTCGCCGGCCTGTAGCTCGAGGATGATAACCCATGATAACCAAAGACATGTTGCTCTGTGCCGGTGTTTTATGCGTCTGAGCTTCGTACTCTGATAGTAATCTTAAGGACAACATTACGCTCTTCCGGCACTGAGGCCCTGCACAAGGACCCGCACTGCTGATATGAACCTTCAACACGAAACAGCCGCCATCAAGTTGGTGTTGTGCTGCTAGCTGTCCTCCTGCTTGAGCAATCTTGCTGAGCCACTCGCAGGTGTTCTGGGACCAGTACAATCGCTTCATTGCCTGTTCATACCCACCCGAGACAGCGCACAAGTTTGCGATGCAAGCAGCAGATCACCAGGCAGGCTTCGTTGCAGGGTGCAAAGCACAGGCTTGGTTGCTTCGAGAGATTTGGGATATGTTGGGACTGGACCCTTGCAGTGCAACAGTAAAGGAACCCTACACCCAACACCTCAGCTCTACTCTCTTGTGCAGCTCAATGAACCTCCCGGAAGCGGATGGACATTGAACATATTCCAACAGTTGCAAGCAGTCGGAATGTTCATCGCACTGATTGTCGCAGCAGTCATTGCAGCATGCAGTACCACCACACCACCACCATCGCCGCCGCCGCCACCACCGCCATCACCATCATCAGCATCCTCGTCATCATCGCCGTCGTCAGAGTCATCGTCATCACCGCCACAAGAGCGCCCACAGTTGGCGTAGCATTGCGCGCAAGCACTATGAAAGCAACAGCCAGAATATACACTGGCAGCGTGATGGGAGCTGCAGTCGCAGATTAGCAATCCACACCGAATTTTCCGGTCATGGCTAAACTCATTATCCGGATTGGGACAGCCATCAATGTTATCGCAAGCTGCAATACAAACTGTCAAGCTGGTCGCAAGGTTTGCACAAAAGACTGAGTTGCCATGATCACAGTGGTCGTCATAATCCGCAATCTTTTGGGAACAGTCATAGCTACGCCATGTTTGTTGCTCGGCAGTCGTTTCGCTGCGCAACGGTTGTCAAAGGCATGACTTGAAAGTCACGGCCCCCCTTCTTCTTTGCTGTTTTCGTGCTTCAACATGCTGCTTTGGCACTTATCTTTCAGGACTATCATGGGCTATCACAGTTCCTCTCTCGATCAAGCCAAGCGTCTGAAAACTATGCCGTGTTTCTCGGAAAGACCCTTGCCGTGAAACGAGCTTTCGTGGCCGTGAGTATCGTAGGACGTAGGTACCACAAGTATCACAGCTGTTGCGGTGACCCGAGGTTGCGTAAACTGCGTAAACATCGCAAGTTCTTTCTGCCGCGTTTCGGGTTCACCTACCGAGACTGCAGGTACCGATGCAGGGCCTTCTCGACATCAACAACCTTCACATGGCCTATGCGGAGGCGGAGCGGGGTCGTTTCAATTTAGGGGTACCGTTCAGAGGTATGCATCGTAAGGATCTTATGCACAGGCGTGCACATGCAGACAGGCATGTCAGTCAGTCAGTCAGTCAGTCAGTCAGACGGAATTTCAGCTTGCACGCCAAATTCCCAAAAAAGATTGTGATTGTGCGTTCTTTGGCGTTAAAGGTCTAGCATTCAGGTTTTTTCTCATTGGGTTTGGGATCCAGGATGTCCGGCTTGATAGCTCGTTCAACTGGTGTCACCCTGTTCTTTAGCCTTATGCGCTTAGGGCACAGGGGCCTAAAGAACTGGTAGTAGTGCCTCTATAGTCCCTACTTCCCTACTTAGTTACGGGGCAAGGTGCTCCAAAACGGACGGTCAAAAAGTCCCACATGAGCGCGAAGCCTCCAACCTTAAACCCGAACCACCCCATGGCCTTTTGGGTTCCGGGTTCAGGCTTTGAAGCTCGGATTTAGGGTTTGGGGGTTTATGCAAGTCGTGGTTTGTTCTTCGCCCTCGTAAGCTTCGTCTTTCTTCTTTGGGTTTGGCCCTTGAATTGAGGCTCGGAGACCCGGTGTCTACGTGTTTAGGGCTTGGGGCTTTTGGTTCTTGGGTTTGCAGCAGATTCGGCTTAATTACTGCGGAAAGCTTGAGCAATTTCCACATCTGTAACCTAATGTGCACCATCGCCCCAGCCCAATCATGCAAACCCCTGCATTCCATCATCAAACTCAAGCCTTCACTGCGCGGAGCTTGAACGCAAGATGCCTTTTGGTTTACCACTGCAAAAATTCGAAGATTTCTGGTGTATGTAAGACAGGCGCGCATGTAGGTATCTGTGTATATATATATATAATTTAAACAAATAAATGCACAAATACATACACACATATCGTATTATATAATTATATAATTATATATATATATATATTCATTCACTAGTTACTTAGTTCATTAACTGATTAGTTTACGTATTAGTTAGTTAATTACTTAACTAGCCAACTAATCAGTTAATTAAATTAATTAAAATAAATAGATTAATTATCTACGTCTCTCTCTCTCTCTCTCTCTCTCTCTCTCTCTGCAAGCATGCAGTTGGCAATACATATGCCATATGCCTTGATATCTATACGTACCTAACCCTAAACCCTGAGCCTAAACCCTCAACCCTACGCCCTGGGCCCTAAATTCTAAACCCCGATCTTTGGCTCCTGTTTCGCAACCTCGGTTCTCAGACGCTTGTTCGTGGGATGGAGCTGTCAAGGCAGTCTGTCGCCTTTCGATTGCAGTTGCAGCACAGCTCCAAGCAGGATGCACGGGGTTTGATTATCTAGGTTTCAGGGCGTAGAGTTTAGGGTTTGGGGTGTGGTTTTCGGACATAGCAGGCCCGAGCGATTCAAACTCGATACCTCGAGAGTCTGCGGGTAGTGGATGGTAAATCGTTGCCTAAATCGCCAACTTCTAGATTCTAGTTCAACCACTAGAAAAGGCCCTCGAAGAAAAGAGCTCGACCCCCGAAGCTCTTAGGCCGATCACGCTATACAGTCACACACCCCAAGACAACACTCTACACTTTTCCAACTGGAAAGGCCAGGAAAGCGCAGGCGCAGGAGGAGGCAACTTCCTTGCAGTTGCGATTTCTTACGGGTTTGGGTTTTGTGTAGAGTTTGCGGTGCCGGCTTTTGGGGGTTTCCGGTTCAGGCTTTAGGGACTTCTGATATAGCAGGATTCGGATTGGAGTTGAACAGACTCTCAGATGCCTTGTTGGCATGTAATTGCTGCGATTCTGCTTGCGTCCGTCAACTTCCTATACCGTTCGGTGTTTCTCGCTGGCCTAAGCTACGGGGTGCGGCATTGAGGTTGTAAGTTTCAGGTTTTGGATTTCAGACGTAGGCTTTCAAAGGATGTTGACGCTTTATTGTGCTGGCTCTGCACTCCCTTGAAACAGTTGATGGTTGAGACATCGTCGTCATCAGCTGAAGCCTTAAGCTCCATCACTATGCCGCACCCACGGACTCCTTTGCATGTCAGTATGATCCTCCCAGTCCACAAGAAGCATCACCAGCATCTTCATTCTTTTCCCCCGTGCCATGCTGCTTTCCAACTGTTTCTTCGTGTTTCCGTCATCGTCTTCTTCGTGTTCAAGACAACCGTGGTACAAGGTCTGCACCAGGGTCGTCACAACGTTACCGTGCATCTTCTTCAGCTTCATCTTTGAACCTCAAGCTTTGACTAACTCTTAAACGAAAGAGAAAAAAAGAAAACCCTAAAATTAGTCCGAAACCCCAAATACACCGGGCCCTGAAACCCTCAATGAACCCCAAACATGAAAAGCAAATCCTGCACCCCAAACCCTATATCAGTCCTAGATCCTAAAGCATCCCCAACACTTCCAACGCTAAACCGTGGCAGCCTCACGTTGCACCCTAAGTGCGTAAGTTCGCCTAGTCATGTAGACCTATGATTCCTACAACCCGCCTCCCTTGATGACGATTACAATCGGGATACGAGTATTGGGGCCCTCAAAGAGAAAGAGAGAGAGAGAGAGAGAGAAAGAGTCGCTTTAGCTGCTGGGTGACTTATGCTCGCTTTTCACGCCTCCTCGCCTGCAAAACATTTGCGGGTGGGCTTTTGAGCCCGGGGGTCTTGACCGACCCCCATGCCCGGGAGAGAGAGAGAGAGAGAGAGAGAGAGAGAGAAAGAGAGAGGGAGAGATTCTGAACCGGGTCTGAACCTTAAGCTAAGCCCTAAACAGTCTACCCTAAACCCCATAACCCTAAACCGGATATCCCTGAAACCCGAAGCTTCAGGGTTTAGGGTTGAGGGTTTTCAGCCCTCACGCTTCGCCCTATATTCTTGATAGTTCTTCAACTTTCAACAATCACGCTGGCCCCCGGTTCAGGGTTTAGGGTTTCCAAGTCTACTGTGTGAGGTCTCAGCCTTTGATGCACCAGCACTCAAACTGTAGAGACTGGTAGAGACTCAGATCCAACGAAGCGTAAGCTGAAAGGAGGGAGGGCGCAAGGCCCTGGTTTTGTCACGGACCCAAGCCCAAGCCCCAGAGAAAGAAGCACTAAGCAACGCCCGAGCCCTAAACCCTAAAGTCAAACCCTAAGCCTCTTAGACCCTAAGCCTTGGTATAAGGAGTTGTAAGACGCTTCCAGCTTCAGGAGACGCGAAAGGCTTTCCAGCAGGCCGGCTGAGCAGCATTTGCAGTCTGGAGTCTTAGTCGTAGTGCTTTGGATATGAAAACCTAAACAGCCGAGGCCTTTGGCTGTAGGGCTTAGGCTTCATCCGTTAAAGCCAAAATCCAAGACCTGAAAGCACTAAACTGAGACACCCTTCAGTTCTGCGAGGGTTTGGGCTTTTAGGGTCCCGGGCGCAGAGAAGCGAGGGTTTTGAACTTAGGAGTTTTTGGTTTGGCTGTGGGGTTCAGGGCTGGAGGTTGATATACACAGAGATTTTGTAGTCGCAGCGTTCGGCCTTCGGGCAGCTGTTGCTGCTCCCGATTACAGCAGGCAAACCGCGATGATGATGATGGTGATGATGATTATGATGATGATTGCGATGGCCACCATCATCATCATCACCACCATCATCATCGCCATCACCATCACCATCACTTATCACCATCATCATCATCATCGTCATCGTTATCACCATCACCATCATCATCACCATCATCACCATCATCACCATCATTACCATCATCACCATCATCGTCATCATAATCATCATCATCACCATCACCATCATCATCATCATCATCACCATCATCACCATCATCACCATCATTACCGTCATCGTCATCATAATCATCATCATCACCAGCACCATCATCACATCTTCCCCATCATTATCACCACCACCATCATCACCGTCATCACCATGATGATGATCATCATCATCATCATCATTATCATCATCATCATCATCGCGATTGTCATCATGATCACTGCCATCATCGGTGCGGTAGCTTCGTGGGACGTAGAGTGTCGCATGCACGCCTGTGCCAGAATGCAGAAAACGCAGCGAAAGAACAGGAGGCACGGGGTTGGGCATCTGGCTTCCAGCAGGTACCCCGCAGCTTTGAATCGTAAATCCGACGTTTTGGGGCTCGTCCAGGAGATGTATGCAGCCTTTTTGCTTGCAAATCTCGTATGCTTTCTTGGCCTGATCTGTCGTCAAAGGCGATGTCTGCCTACACCCAATACCCTCAATCACGGGCGACAGAGAACTCATCGCAACATCCTATGCAAGAGATAGAGCGGCGCCAATATCCCTGAGCAGCTTAGGGTTTGATTTGCCAATGCGCCGGTTGTCGAATGTTCTTGGCTATAGGATTCATGATTGGTTTGAGTCGGCGATGTGCTCTGGCCGTTCGACATGCACAGAAAAGCTGTTCAAGCTTGCTCACAGGAGAAGAACAGGGCCCAGGAAGAGAAGAAGGCGGCACGGTCTAGGTTTCTTGAGTTCCCTTCTAGCAGTTTTTTTTGGAAGCTTTGGCACACGCATAGAAGCCTCTCCCTAGACCCCTACCACTGAAATTTTGGATTGGCGTGGCAATCCCTAGACCGTGATCCCTAAACGCAACCCCTATCCGTACAGCCTAAGCCCGAGGCCCCACGTAGTTGCCTGTATTATTATTATTATTATTTCTACTATTTTATTATTAGTATTTTTTTGTTGTTTTTTGGAGGTCCTAATTCAATTTATAGTATACCCCAAAACCCTATTCTAATTACTAAGGCCCCTATATTACTTCCTATGCCCCGCTTTCGTTCACCACCACCTGTTATTCAGCAGGGTGCGCAGGCAGCAGTCATAATTCCCTAGGCATCAACCGGAAACAGTACATCGGCATCTCACGGTCTCCCATAGATGCATACTGTTGATGATGGCATTACCTTGAGGACCCTAAACTATGGGAAGTATGGTAGATTCCTTATTATGGGTAATGCAGGATTCATATCATCAACCGTAGGAGTCTTAGAAGTCTTCAGATTCCCTCTTGGCTTTGTGATGGGCGTGCCGCGCGAGCTCCATTAGCAAGCTAGCAGTCTGGAACCTGTATGTATACCTTGGGCAAAAACACAAACGAGCAGCAAGTTTCCCATAATTTGAGCCCCCATGGGATTTAAATTATATTCCTTGACAAGAGTAGGGTATTGGGTTCTGTCCCAACCCTGGCTACGGAGGAAAGACCGTAAACCCTAAACTCTACATTGAGAGCACTAGAGCTGAAGACTTTAACTCTTTGAGCCCTGAACAAGCCTCAGCCTTAAACCATTCCAACCTCAAGGCATAGGCCACCCAACTGCGGTTGATGATATAAATCCTGCATTACTACTAACAAGGAATATACCATAATTCCCTTAGTTTAGGAGCCTTATGGTCATGCAGGATTTATATCATCAACAGTAGTGTGGGTGGCGCTCTGGCCTGCTCTGCTGCCCTGCCCTGCTGCCCTGTGGCCCTGCCCTCTGTGCTTCGCCGTGCTGCGCGCTGTGCTGCTGCCCTCTCTGCTGCCCTCCTCGTCGGAAAACGGAAGCTGCGTTTCGGAAGATGCTTTTCGGGATAGGCCGGAACCCCAAAATCAGCAGGTTTTGGATTTCGTGGGTTGGCCGCGTATAAGAAGAAAAAAGCTTTCTACAGACAGACTTGCACAGCTCCTCGCCGTAGAAACGATGCTCTCGACACCGCAAGGTACTGGCCAACGCTCGCAACACCCCCAACACCAAACCCGAAGCCCCAAACCCAACAACCTAAGCTCCAATCCAAAAGCCTTAAAGCCCAAACCTTAAGCCCTAAACCCTAAACCCCCTAAACTCTAAACCCCAAAACCCCTAAACCCCTAGACCCGAAAACCTAACACCCTAGCCCCTCCATACCCATAGGCCCCTAAGTAGTTCCTTTTTGGGATTACCTTATAGGATTCTAAATATAAACCATAAAAAGGAACTACTTAGGGGCCTTATCCATAAGCACTAAAGCTTCAGGCCGAGCGCCGGCGAAGGAAGGAGAAGGAAGCTGAGGCCGCCCAAGGGCTTGGTATCATAGAGGCTTGAATTAGTAATTAGAATAGTTTTTGGAAGTCTACTATGAGAATAATAATAAAAACAAAGCAAGAATAATACAATAGTACTAATAAAACAAAATAGTCATGAGTCATAAGAATACCAATAAAGAGCTCCCAGGAGTAATCTTGGTACTTGAGAGCTGGTAACCTTTAACCTGCTTAAGGTGTTAAAACCCCTAGATAGTACTGAACAGCTAAGTATGTTCTTCCTAGGCACCGTTTGAGGTTTCGAGGCTTTGGGTTCTTTTAGGGCTGGCGCTGTTGGACTGCCAGGGATCTTGTGTTTTTGGTACTGAGGGCCTTGGCCTTGGGGTTTAGGGGGGTTGAGGGTCTTGGGTTTAAGGTTTAGGGTGTTGGGGTCTTTGGGTTTTGTGTTTAGGGTTTAGAGTGTAAGGTTAGAGGGACCTTTTTGAGTCTAGGGGTCTGGCTTGTTGGGTTTAAGGCTTGGGTTGTTTTGGGTGAGATTCTGTGGGTTGGGGCTTAGTGCGGGTCTTGGGCTTGTTAGTGCAATATTGCTGAGGTTCACTGTTATTTCTATACTACCCTAAACCCTAAACCCTAGACCCCCAGGTGCAGATTTTCAGGTTTTCGGTTTGACTCCTTTCTCCTGGTAGGCCGTGGTTGTGGGTGTTACTGAAGGGCAGGTACCAACTTCAGGGTTCCGGATCTTCCATCATCTGTGCCTCTTCGGGTTAGTCTAGGGCTCAGGGTCGATGGCACGGGCTTCGGCAGGTTTTCCCGGGCTTTGGATTTGCAGAGCATGTTGCTTGAGGTATGGGGCTCACTGGTTGGGCTGTGGAGTTCGGTTTTAGGGTCTCGCGTTTGAGGGTTTCAAGTCAGAGCCGATGTAGGCGGAAGCCTACAGAGTTGCATGTTCAGACGCGGAGACCCTCTGAAACCTAAACCCTCAACCCGAAACCCTAAACCTTAAACCCGAAACCTTGAACCCTAAACCCGAAGCCCTAAACCCGAAACCCGAAACCCTTAACCCTCAACCCGAAACCCTAAACCCTAGGCCCTAAACCCTCAACCCGAAACCCTAAGCCCTCAACCCGAAACCCTAAACCCTAAACCCGAAATCCTACACCCCATAAGCCCTGAACCCTAAACCCCATAAGCCCTGAACCCTAGTCAGCAGCACGATGGCTTGTTCAGAGGTTAGTTGGCACGATCCCCGTGCGCACAGCCTGAGGCACATGTAGAAGCAGGCCCTGCGGACCCTTGAAGTTTAGGGTTTAGGGCTCAGGGTTTCGTAGTTAGGGTTTAGGGTTTAGGAGTTAGGGTTTAGGAGTTAGGGTTTCGGGTTAGGGGGTTCATGCACCAAAACCTTCAACAGTACTGCACACGCCAATGTTGAGCACTGAAGCCCTGAACCCTGGACCCTGAACTCCTAAACCTTTCCGAAACCCGCAACCCTTGACATCCCCTCTCGCTACACCCGGCCCAGGCGAAGAAGCAGCGGCAGATGGAAGAGGAGGAGGCAGCGGGGACGAAGTTCGAGATTCGGGTGTAATATGGGTAGTTCAGTTCTCTAAAATTGGGGTCCCCTTTAGGGTTCTTTTTATAAGAGTGTCGTCTATTTTGGGAACTTAAAACGGGATCCTAATTTAGAGAGCTACCCCTTTGGATGTCGGAGTAATTTCCGATGTCATTTCTCAGGGTTCGTGATTGTAGTCATACGGTTGATGATATAAATCCTGCATTACCCATCATAAGGAATATACCATGATTCCGTTTAGGGTCCTTAAGGTAATGCAGGATTTCGATCGTCAACAGTATACTAGGTGTCTGGAGTTTGTGGTTTAGGGTCAGGACCTCGAAGGGGTTAACTTGTCAGGTTTAAGAACCACCGGAATTTTTGCAGGCCAGATGCCCCATGTGACGTGATCTAGAAGAGGTCATGCGCTTTCGCAGAGTGTTGTACACTTTTTTACGAGTTGTGCGGCATTCCGGTGACCCCATGGGTGCTTCTCATAGTAAACTCTTTAAACAAACCCGAGCTAGCACAGTAAACCCTATGCCTGAACACCCGGTGAAAAATCCAGTATGCCAGTGTAGATCCCAAAGAATTACAAAAAAGCACCACGACCACTCAACAGTAGGACCAGGACGTCGTAAGACATGCACAGCGCCACAGCGGGAGCCACGCGTGTTCCGCACAAATCCTCCATACATAATATGACACGAGCCAAACTGAGGGCAGCACACCACAATGGGAGCTGCGTCTCGGACAACTTTTTGGCGTGTACAGGCTGACCAGTTCTCTTTACGCTGAAGGTAAGAACCCCATGTGTTACCAGACTGTTTGGGGAAATAAGCACCATATGAGGCCAGCATAGACTCTAACCCTAAACGCACCCCGCTAGCATCCAAGCCCTACATACACCAGAGCAATTCCGGGAGCACCCTGAGCCTTCATTTTCGGGTCCAAATGCACACGCGCTTCGCTGCTGAAGCACGAGAGGGGTCCCAGAACCGCTCTGCTGTGGCAGGAACACGAGTCCAAAGCTGCGTGCGGGACTGTGCCGGGAGCAGGATTGTTGGAGGCGGATACACAATGCGCGTCCAAAACCAACAAACACACACACACACACACACACGGCACCGTTGCGGAAGAACAACCTCGGGAGGCGGAAGCTCACAGGACTGTGGTGGGACAGAATGTCGCAGCTCAAGCTACGCAGATACTGTGGTGGGAGCACATTTGATTTCGCAAAATCACTTAGACAAAAAACATTCGAGCGCGTTGAAAGCTGGACGAGCATGAAAAGCTGTGGCAGGAGCGCAATTTCCATGCGAAACACCTCAAACCTCGCACGGCACTGGTGGCAGCCAGATCCATGGTATTGTTGCCACATGGTTCGGGTAATACAGCCAACTTCGAAACCATGCAGAAACATAAAGGTAGCCGCTAGCCCTGAACCTGAAACAACATAGAACACCCCCAATGAGAACGCTCAGCCGGGGGAGGCGGAGAAGCGGCGTTCCGCAGCAGAAGAGGCTACATCCGCAAATACGATTGTTTATGTCAAAGGCTAGAGGGGTGTCGCGGGGGGTTTACGAGGGTCTTGCGAGCGTTGCTCTTGGGTGTGGTTGAAGCTTGTAGAGTGAAGATTTAGGAGTGTCACACGCGTTTGTGTTCTGACGCAGGGTTGAATGTGACAGGGGTGGTTACCAGGTAAGCTGCTCGCGCATCCGAAGGTTGGAACCAAAGGCGATTGAAACAACAACTTTGGCAAAAACGCTGGATACTCCACGCCATGTGCTTGCATCATCTTGCATCAAGGGCCGCAGCGGTCAGTGTAATCGCACGTAGGGATCGACTCTCGTTGAGGAACTAGTGCACTGAAGCTTACGAGCAGCTGAAATCACAATGATCCGCATGAAATCCACGTAGGAGACATCATCGTTTGCTACTGTGAAGGATGTGGAGCATCGATCAGTCAGGAATGTTGGTCCTTCGACGGCCACACAAACCCGAAACTCTAAACCCGACAGCCTAATCATCTCAACCTCAAACCAACAGCGTTTTGTCCAGAAGACTAGCGGCTGGGTAAACCCGGAAGGCCCTAAATCCAGAGTTTCAGGCGCCTCGGGTTGCAGGGTTGTTGGGTTTGTTTGATTATGGGCGCTAGAAGCCTAAGGCACCTAGAGCAGTTTGTCTCCCCCATCTTTGTCATTTATGAGAAGTAATAACTTCTTGCGATTATCAATGTCATGCTTATTGCGGTGGTTCTTAGTCTTTGTCCATGAGTACTAGTGTTATTATCAGGATTGTTATCATCATACTCGTTACTACCTATATTGTGATCACCCACTACGAAGCGTGAGGCTGAGAAGACACGCCGTGCTGAGGAGAGATTGGTCACAGATTTCGACTTGGAATTCATGACCTTTAGAAGCCAAGCTGTACCTAGGTCTCCCAGTTGGCCCGGTTTAGGTTCCTTTTTCAACTGCCCCACTGCCAAGAAGGGAGTCCTGTTCATTCCTAGTTGACAGGGCATCCTAGTGTACACAAAGCCAAACCAGCAACTCTTAAGCAGGCTCTATCCTTGGTTCTCGTTAAGGAATTTTACTGAAGCTACCGCAAGACGACACAGACAGTATTTACCCCACACCCTTTTATTCTGCTCTAGTAACTCTAGTAAATGAAATTCAGTTCCTTCACAAGAACACAGGATCTATGATTTAGAAGCCTGAATAAATTACCCATACTGTTCCTTCGGGTTTCTTACAAATAGCATACTACAATATATCCGAAAGCCCTGTTCGGTAGTTAAGGCTCCCGCAACTGTTAGGCTTTATGAAGCCTTGGCTTAGCCCATTGGCATGTTGTCTTTGGTGTGGTTGCTTCAAGATCACCGGTACCTGCATTGCCTTCGGCTGCCTCGTGAACAATCTTCAACGCCCTTTCGCTACTTTCGATGCCTTCCCACCCGACTTGGCCGTGCCCGTGCTTGTTGTTTCGGTGCGTTTCCGCACGACTTGCAGATTTTCCTAGTTTGGGTGGGGGAAGGCAAGCCTTCTGTTTGATGTGTGGTTTGATAACTTAGTAGTACTGCTAGCCCCTCATAGTCCCTGTAAGTGTCTACTGTAGTTCCCCCGTAATCAAACCGGTTCTACCATGACATTACGCGCAACCCTGATCCCGCCGATCAATGACCCGAACAGCAGCTAATGCTGAAGCTCCACAGCTATGCCTACAGACCTTACGACCCTAAAGCAATCGAGGAGGACAAGCGCCGCGAGGCAGGTCCAGCTGGGGCTTAGGTGAGTGGGCAGCTTTTCGGATGCGGAAGGTTTACGTTTCAATGCTTTCTCTTCGGTGTTGAGACTTGGGAAGGCTTCTTTTGAGAAGAAGAACCACCTGATGAGACTGGAAGGCTTCAAACCATGAGCCCAAAGGTATGATCTAAACTCTAAGCCTATGAAGCTTGGATGCCGCGATGCTGCAGCACTCCAGAATCGTCACTTAAACCGGCAGGCCAGGTGACCACCGGGGTAGCATGTATTCGGCTCCAACGAAGGAAGCATCTCGCATACAGTAACCAGCAAGACGCCTTGCACCCTGAGCCCAAGGTAGACTGCGATAAAGCCACACCCGCCAACTCCACAACGCAATGCTGAACCTCGGACCTGCAACCCTCAAGCAATTGAGGAGGAGATGGAGAAGAAGCGCCAAGAGGCAGGGTCATAGCCAGGGCTTAAAAACGATTCCTTCGGTTGCGGATGTGGAAGCCTAACCGTAGGATTCAAGGCTTGCTTTGCAGCTTCAGATTTGGATGGGGTGTTTCTTCTATGAAGCATACTAGTAACACCAAATCCAGAACCATAGTCTTACTGAAACTTTCTCGTAGTTACTAGTACGGGCGAAGGTACTAACGTACGTCCTCCCCCAAGATAGATACATACGTAAATACCCATACCCACCCTCCCCCACCACCCCCGAAGATGTCGGGGACGTACGTACATAAGTACGCATGTACCTCCTATTTACCTGCCGACGCGTGGCAAACCGCATTACAACGTACAGGCGTACATACGTACCCTTCCCCCGCCCCCTCGTCCCAAGGGTATGTACCTATACCTTCCTGCCCGTAATACGGTATTAAAACGACCGCCCCGCCACACGTCAACGTACCTGCAAGTATATACACGTACATACATACGTGCATAAATCCATACATGCATACATACAGACAGGCATACATACATACTTACATGCATACATACATACATAACATACATACATACATACATACATACATACATACATACATACTTACACACATACATACATACATACATGCATGCATGCATACATACATACATACACATACATAAGTAGATATATACATTTCACATACATACATTTTAGATGAACATTTATATACATACACACTTACATACATACATACATCCATCCATCCATCCATCCATCCATGCATGCATGCATGCATGCATGCATGCATGCATGCATACATACGTACATACGTATATGCCGCCCTGCATGCATGCCTCGGCATACGTACCTGCCTGCGTGTCGATGAACATACATGTGCATGGATCCATACATAAATTTGCCGCTACCCCCCCGCCAGAAAAAAAAACATGGTCAGCAGACTTGCATGTTAACTAACTTGCCTGCACCCGAACTGAACTTGCGTACATGCCTGCGTAAATGCATACGTACACGGATACATGCACACAGAAACATGCCGTCCTGCCTTGTCATGCCTCTGCTGCCGGATGTATGCACGTACCTGCAAGTCGACGTACATACATGCATACGTATCGGCCGCCCTCTCCCGCCAAAGGAAACTGTCAGCAAACTTACATACTAACTAACTTATACCTGCACTCGGACTTACATATTTATACGTGCCTACGTACATACGTACCTGCATACCTCGTTCTAAATGGCATACTTGGCTCATGTACGTACGTACGTACGTATGTGACCCCTCGTGGGGTTCTTACATGGGTCTGCTGATCTTTGCACGTATTGTCTTCAGCATAGTTTCTGATCAAGAGGCCCTTCCAACCTTGGGCCATAGCCTAGGTCCCAATCCTCAATCTCCACTGCTCTGGACCCTAGCTAGCTTCGAGTGAGCCTCAGACCCATGACTCTCATGAGGACGCGGAGAGGAAGCGTGTCGAAGAGGAGGATGGGGCGACGACTCATGGGATTCACTTTAGACTTCCAGGGTGTTGTTCGTGTTTGTCGGTTGTGTGTTTGGATTTGGTCGGTGCGGCGCATGTGGCGAGTAAGGCGCAAGAGCCCCCAAGCAACTGGCCCAGCCCCTCCGAAGTTCTAGCCAACTTTTCTTTGAACCCTTCAGCCGACAGTACAACAGAATCTTCACTGTCGCAGAAGATTCGGCACGATGTAGAGGTATTCAAGCCGTTGGCCATGCGATGTTCGACCAGCAAGCTCACCGAGTATATTTGCCGCGACGGCGTTCAGGTGCGCATCGTCGTAGTATGCTTGCATGATCCAATGATCAGGAGCTGCTTGGACAGGATTATGTTTCCCAGATGCTACAGTCCAAAGGTGGCGACCAACAGCCCCAACAGACCAACAGCTTGTCGCATCAAGCAGACTTGGCTGCCAGGAGGGCCCATGGTCCTGAAAGAGAGTTTAGGCGTACTTCTCGAGCGGCCTTCTTGATCCATAGATTTCAGCACGAAGGAACCGAAAGCATCCGGATCTGCGGAAATCATACAAAGCCCGAACACAAAGCGGACATTGTCCGGTGGCCTTTAGCACGACTTGTCTACAGAACACTATCTTGAATATGTTGCAACACAGCCTAGTAGTATAGTGTAATACAAAGACAATATGATATATCGGAAGGTAGTATGGCAAACTCAATGTGTCTGTCTGTCTGCCTGCCTGCCTGCCTGCCTGCATGTATGTATGTATGATGTATGTCTGTCTGTGTGCATGCATGCATGCATGCATGCATGGATGTATGTATGTATGTACGTGTGTGTGTATATATATATGTACATATATATATATATACACACACATACAATATGGAGAAGCCCTTTCAAGGTTGAACCTTGGCCCAGGCCCGAAATGCAAGAGCTGTGAACCTCGGACCCACAATTGACAGGAGGAGGCGGAGAAGCGTCGGGAGGAGGCAAATCTGGTGACACATGAGATTCTTACTTCTTAACGTTATCTCTTGCGGTTCGTGCTGTTTTGGTTATCGCTACTTCTTTTTTGATTTGGACGGCGTTCGTTTGGTTTTTTCGGAGGTGACGAGAAAGGCACAGGAGACGCCCAGTCCCACCTCACGACAAAACTACGAAACTTGAGCACTTTAGCCCGACAGTCCGCAACGAACGCTTCACTGGAGCAGAAGATTCGGCGACGTAAGTGTACTCAAGGCGTTGGGCATGCGATGTGCGAACAACAAGTTCACTCAGTATGTTAGCCGCGCTGGGGTACAGATGTGCACGGTCGCAGTATGGGTGACGGACCCAATGATCAGCAGCTTTTTTTTGCCAGGGTTGTGTTTCCCGTCCTGCACTCGCCTATGCTATAGTCCAGACTCGGCTGTTTCAGCACATTTTCCGAGCAGTCGTGTTGATCCATAGCTTTCAACACCTGGGAATAGAATAGCGCACGCATCTTGAGCAATCCGTTAAGTAGTTGCAAAAAGGAGCGGGTATGTCTACGATGACGAATCTGCATAAGCCCTCTGCGGAGCCTAGGCCATAAAGAAGTTCTAAAATTAGGCTTGAAGGAAGCGGTTTGACCCTCAGATGCGCAGCTGTCATGAGTCGAGGAGAAGATGAAAGAAGTGGCACGTCTTCAAGAGGCGGATTAGATGACACAGGGGGTTCGCTTCATGAGGCCTTTCAATCTATCAGTCTTCTTTCGAGTTCGAGGGCTTGTTTGCCCTGCGGAAGCGATCGGCCTCGTCCAGCCGAAGTTCTAGATAAATTCTCTCTGAACCCTTTAGCCGACTGCCTGCGACCAACACTTCGCTGTAGCGGAAGATTCGGCGCGACGTAGAGGTATTCAAGCCGTTGGGCATGTTCGACCAGCAAGTTCACCAAGTATGTCCGCCACGACGGAGCACAGCACAGATGCACATCATCGCAGTATGATTGCATGAGCCAATGACCGGGAGCTGCTTATGTTTCCCACCATGGAATCACAGATGCTGCTGTCCAAAGATGCCGACCAAGGGTTTGGTCACACCAGGCAGACTTGGCTGGCAGGAGAGTTTACCCATAGGCTCCTTAGTAGTTCCTTTTTGGGATTACCTTATAGGATTCTAAATATGAACCACAAAAAGGAACTACTTAGGAGCCTATGGGTAAGCCTACTTTCCGAGCAGCCGTCGTGATCCATAGCTTTCAGCACGAAGGAACCGAAAGTATCCGGATCTGCGGAAATCATACAAAGCCCGAACAGAAACAGGCGGTGCATCGTTGGCACAACTTGTCTACAGAAAGTAAAATGTTCTTCAATATATTGCAATATAATTTAGTAGTGCAGTATAATACTTACAAATACAATATGATGTGTCAGAAGGTAGTATGGCACGAACTCAATGTCAATATGTGTATATATATATATGCATCTATATACATATGTATATGTATGTAGGTATATAGGTGTGTGTGTATATATATATATATGTGTGAAGCCCTTTCAAGGTTGATCCTTGGCCCAGGCCCTAAACCCTCAACCGCAACCGCTGTGAACCCCAGACTCACGACTGACAGGAGGAGGAGGAGAGGAAGCGTCGCGAGCAGGCAGTTGGGTTGACACATGAGATTCGTATAGCTTATTATAAGGTCACATCTTGTCTTTTTATTTGGTTGGTGTTCTTTGGGTTTTGCCAGAGATGGCGAGAAAGGAGCAGGAGACCCAAGCAAATGGCCCAGTCCCAGCTCACTCCAACCCTTTGAGCCCTTTAGTCTACAGCCTGCAACGAACGCTTCGCTGGAGCAGAAGATTCGGCGACGTAAATGTATTCAGTGCGTGGGGCAGCAGTACCGTCCAGACTTGGCTGGCAAGAGGGCCCGCATTCCTGAATAGAGTTTCAGCACGTTTTCTCAGTGGTCCTGTTTAGACTAACGCTCGCATCTTGAGCAATCCGCTACGTGCAACGCAAACTTGAAAAAGGAACGGATATGCCTACGATGAAGAAGCTGCATACTGAGGGGCCGGAAAAACCGCCAATAATTCATTCTCAGCGTTCCTTATTATAACAGTGCAAGAATATACCTCCCAAAAATCCAATTCTAGCTGTTACGGCCCTATCTTTTCCGTTGGACCTGAGCCTAGGTCCCCACCGAAGCGCTAAAAATGGAGAGAGGGTCCTTCATAATTGGAAGAGGGTTGCAGGGTTTTGGGGCATACTGCACCCTACGGTTTCGGGCTTAAGGTTTACGGTTTAGGGTTTCGGGTTTCCTATGGAACCCCCTAAACCCTAAACCCTAAATCCTAAACCCTAAACCCTACACCACACCGTGTAATCCCTTCGGGGAAGGAGCTTCTGAAAAGGGGCGCCCACTGCATTAAAACAAAACCCTACACCGTGGCCGTACATAGGCCCCTAGAAGCAGTTCGATCCTCGGACGTGCAGCGCTCATGAGGAAAGGAAAGCAGCGGAAGAGGCGAAGCGGCTTCAAGAGGCGAAGAGCCTTCAAGAGACGATTCGATGACACCGGGGATTTGCTTCAGGGTTTTCATGGTTTTCGTTGCTGTGAGGCGTTTCAATCTAGCAGCTTCTTTGGAGTTCGACGGCTGTTGTTTTGGCTCCGTCCAACGGAAGTTCGAGCCCATATGTCTTGAACTCTCTAGCCGGGCAGAAGTTTCAGCGAATTCAATGTATTCAAGGCGTTGGGCATAGATGTGCAGCGTCGTTGCATGATCTAACGATCAACAGCTTCTTTGACAGCATTGTCTCGCCTAGCATGCCTTCACAGACAATACAGTCCAACCGTAGAGTCCAATGGTTGGTTCCATCAGGCTTGGCTTGCAGGAGCGCCCTCATCCATCAGCAAAACGTCTCAGCATACTCTCCGAGCGGTTGTCTTAACCCATAGCTTTCAGCACAAGGGAGCAAACAACTCTCGTGCTTTCAGAAAAGCTTAAACCCTAGCCCTATTCGCTCGAAACCCTAAATCTTAAAACTCTGAGTATATGAGCTTTAATTAAGAGGCTATATTAAACCCTAAACCCTAAACCCCCCCCGAGACCTGCCCCTCTCACGAGGAATCGAGGAGGCTGAAAAGAATCTTGGAAGAGGCCGATCTGGAGACACATGACATTCACTTTAGGGCTTGGGGCAGTTTAGGGTTTAGGGGTTTTGAGGGGGCACTGGCGGCGTTTCACTCCAAACCCTAAACTCTGAACCCCTAAGTTTCCTGGGGTTGGATAGTGAGTGTTTGTGGGCCTAAGCCCTAAGCCCTATAAACCTTGTTGGCCCGAAGCCCTAAGCCCTAAACGTTTTGGGCCCAAAGCCCTAAGCCCTAAACCCTAAACTCCAAACCCTCTGATCTAGCAAGAGAGGCGCAAGAGCCCCGGGCCCTCTGCAGTTTTCCCAGTTCAGCTCCATTTAGAGCCTGCTTTCTCAACCCTAAGCCTTAAACCCTGAACACTTTTTTAAAGGATTTTTTTGGGGTTTTCTGGCTTCAAAAGGGGGGTTTAGGGTTCAGAGAGCCGCGAGCCAAAAAACCAAAGAGTTTACTGACGTCTTCGCACAAGATTTAGGGGTGTTTTAGGGTTTCAGGCAGACTTGGCGGCTGGCACGAGGGTCAGTATTCTTGAAGAGATTCTTCACATACTCTCTGCGCGGCCTTGTTGATTCAGAGCTTTCCGCATAATGGAATAGACAGCGCCCCATCTTGATGAATCCGATACCCGCAAAGCCTGTTGGAACAAGGAGCAGACGGTGTGCTGTCTGTGGTCTCATCGCGTTTGTCCGTTTCTATGCCTGTGGTGAGGAAGCTCTTTTTACCTTGAGCCGTAGCCCCAAGCCCTGAGTCCTCAGCCACGGCCGTGAACATGAAGTAGCTTGAAGGCTTCAAGCTGCTGCACCTTCAGACCTGCAGCACTCCTATCTTCAGCAAAAATCGCAAGCCTATGAAGAAACTGACTACATGAACCGTGGACCTCAGCCCAGGCCTCTGAAAATGAGGCTTGAAGGCAGCGGCCTAAGCCCTAAACCCTAAACCCCGGGACCTGCAGCTCCATGAGGAGAAGGCGGAAGCAGAGAGGAAGCGAATCGAAGAGGCCGATGTGGCGTCATGGCTTTGGGGTTAAAGTTTAGGGTTTCGGGTTCAGGGTTTAGGGGGGTTTAGGGGTTTAGGGATGTGGTATTGACCTGAAGTGTTGGGGTTTGAATAGGAGGCCCTAGTAAAGACCCTCATGAACTAGTTATCTGAAACTTTCATATCACCTGTACTACGCGTTCTTCAACTGTTCAAAACCGGTACTGCCCTCATAAAAGTATCGATTTTAGGAAGTTCCCCTCCGCCGCAGGTTTTTTTCCAGCTGGAGACCTCCAAATTACCCGAGACTCCATTTCTCCGACTTCTCCCTGTTGCGGTGTTTAGGGGGGCTTTGAAGGGGTTGAGGGTTTACGCGTTTGACGGTTGAGGGCTAAAAGGATTTGGGGTTTGCATTTTAGGGGTTGGAGGGTTTAATGGTTTAGGGCGTTGGATGTGTTACTTGTAGGGGTTTACGGGTTTCAGGTCGGCCCGATCAGAATCGATTTGGAGACGACCGTGGGTACGACAAGCTCGTGCAAACACTCTCTCAAGAGAAAAGCAATGTCTCACGCTTCTCTGCAGCCTGAGATATTGTAGATCGAATCCCGTGCCCTAAACCCCGAAACCCCGAAACCCTGGCGCTTTAAATCCCGAGAACCTAAACACCTAAACCCCAAACCCTAAACCTCCCAGCGCCCAAATGCAAAACCTCAGCGCCCACACCCAAATATGGGGTCGGAACAATACTAGCCCCTTCGTCCCTTATACCTTGTAGCATAGTAACCCCGCCCAAAAAAAAAAGCAGTTTCCAGTACACCCGCAAATTGAAGCACCGGTGACCTTCCCTACGTGAGGCTGCGGAGCAAAAGCGCGTGGAGGAGGCAGAGAAGCGGGAGTTCAGGGTTCTCCCCAAGAGCCCCCGGCAATACACCCTTAGCTAATTACCGAATATACCTTCGTATTAAGCCCCATACAACTTGAGCGACGGTCTAACATTTCGGTGTATTGCACTCTCTGGGCGTGTGTTTTTGAATATTGTCAGGATTCCATCCCACGTCCGAGAAAGATACCAAGGGGCCGTGAGCACTACACTCTAAAATCTGCTGTCAAGGGATAGTCGGCTAGTTTGGTTGTAGGGTTTGGCGCCCAGTATTGGCTTCTGGGTTGACCTAGGCACTGTGGTCATTGTGATTTTTTCCTCCCCAAATGCAAAGCTCTAGGTACTGCTATCACTATAGTATTCTTGTTCGTGCTGTTATTCGTAGCTGTTGTAAATTTGTTGCGATCATTTGGCAAGATTGCTATGAGTCCACGGCCAAACCGCTCCAGATCCGACACGAGATTCGCCCTTGGGGGGGTTAGGGTTTAGGGGGATGGGATTTAGGCGTTTGGGTTCCGACACTGCAGCCCTCCCACTAGGGCGGAGAAGGGGCGATGGGTTCAGCGGACGACAGCAGTTGCCGTTGCCGGTTATTGCTGTCTTCGGGGGCCTATTGTTGAACTAGGGTTTAGGGGCTGTATGACATGAGGACGGGGATCTCGCAATGAAGAGCTTCCGATCTGGAATCCCTGGGTAGAGGAGTAGAGGTCCTTGTGAGTAGGGTACATACGACTTGGTGGGATTTTGGCCCATGGACTTTATTTACTAGAGGACAATACAGACTCTTCCACACAATCCGTCTAAACCCTGAACCCTAAACTCTGACTCTAACCCCTAAGCCCCATACTCTCAACCCTGAAGCCTGAACCCTGAACTCGAAACTCAAGCCCCTAAACACCAAACTCTAAACCCTAACCCGAAAAGGAAAGAAGACGGAAGCAAGAGGAGGAGGCATCCCCAACGCTTCGAAAGATTCTGTCTCTCCGGTGGTTGCATAGGGCTTCGAGCCTACGTTCTCGGGCTGGTCGAGTTTTCAGATTTAGGGTCCCGGACGTAGGGTTTACGGATTAGGGTCTGAGGTTATAGGGTTTAGGGATCCGGGCTATAGTTTTTGGCTTTTTTGGGTGCTGCGTGATTGTGCATGTTTCTGACCCTCAAGACCCTCCGCAAGACGCAACTCGATGATACAGCGAGCTTCCACCCGAAATGCAGAGTATCCTGTGCTCTCAAGGAAGTCGTTTTGGTTTACTTATATATCAAGGGAAAGCTTACATGTCGGATTTGTAAGGCAGATATGATCCGGGTGAAAAGAGCGCGAAGACATTCGCCGAGATTTCGAAGTATCACCTTGCAAGACTGACGTGTGTATCGCACACAGCGCCTTTGGTACTTGTAGTGGCATGATATGTATGTTGGTTTGAGCATCATAAGCAACTCAAAGACCGACCGCAGAGCCAGCCGGCCTGCAGCCAAGTGTCCTGACAAGATCATGCCGATGTCAAATGCTCAACCCTAACCTCGCAATCCTGAGCCTTAAACCCTAAACCTAAATCCTATAAACCTAAACCCTAAACTTAAACCGAAATCCTAAGCCTAAGCCCAAAACGCTAAACCCAAGCAGGCGCCAAAGGTGATTGGTTTCAGCTCTTCGACTGGCTAACTGAGGTGTTGTGAGGGACTCTAATCGGTGCATGTGTGGTGTTGTTCCGTATGGGTTGGGGCTTGCCGCCGTATGGGTTTAGGGCTTACGGTCAGAAGGTACGGATTTAAGCCAAAACCCCCTTTACTACTCATTTTGCAGGCCCAACAGTTTGGAGAGAGCAACTTTCGCTTAGCACAGGATCGGGCAAAGGAAGCCGAGGCAAGGGCGACGGCATAATCTGAGATGTCGTTGCTTCAGGGCTTACCATACAGTAGACCATAAACGACCTCCAGCTGAAGCATGTGTGAGCAATTTAAAGGGACGGAGAACTAGTGACTACATGCATGAACAGGCTGTGGCGATGCCACAGATGACATCACTTATTTGGTGGGGTTCTTCATCGCTCTTGGGGGTCCGTTGATGGGATTTTTGACCCTCTCAAGGCCTTTATTTATAACCTTGCGAAGGAACGACCATGTCCTTCTCATAACTGTTAAAGTTGACCTACTTTAACTGACAAACTTTTCTAAAACCCTACAGGCCATATACAGCCCTTTTCACACCCGTTTGCAGCCCTGTTGAAGCCATTGCAACATTGGCAGGATCTCGAACATCTCATCACTAGGCTTTTAATTCGGCCGCCGTGTAGTAGGGCTTCTACTCGGCTTAGGGTCGTGATTACGGCTGATTTCGAGGGGGCTGCAGGCTCTGCTCGGTACTATTCACTGAGTCCGAAGCACTGCTTTAGTTCTAATGTCTAGGCATGGTACAGAAATTGGGTTTGTAACCCTGACACGCGAGGCTTTCGGTCTGCTTTGGTATATACTGGTGTATCGGTGTATGTATGTATGTATATATATATATATTTCTATGGGTATGCATACATACATACATACATACATACATACATACATACATACATACTTACATACGTACGCATTTTGCTTTGCAAGCTTTCAGAGGTCGATGTGCAGCCTAATCAAATTGCATTGTCGTCCCTCATGGGCCTGAAAGGTAGGGACATCCGATGCCAGAAAGGCTGGGAGGCACGAACCTTGACAAGCATGCCCTCAAGGGCAGTATCCCAGGCCTCCTGAAGCACCGCCGGCACAATGGGCCAGTAAGTTTCACTCACGGTTGCAACAAGCAGTGTGTACTGGGGGAGCTCCGTGAAACTTTTCAGGAATTACCCAGTTAGAACAACACACCTTCAGGGTCTCGTGACGCTTATGGGCCCAAGGAAAGACCTATGTCCAATCAAGCCCATTGAGCTTGCGATTGAAAGTCTGCAGCGAGTCACTGCACCCCACTGTTCATGCTCAGTAGCACTGTTGGCTCAGCGAGGGGATTCTTGCAGCCATCGACCGCCGTACACAGTGCTGAAAAGACCGCATCACTCCAATGCTCATCGGCACCATCTCGACTTAGACTCTCAATCTCCTCACCAACAAAGCCAACAATCTGCAGCTCCTCCTCACGGTACAGAGGGTGCCGGCCAAGTACCTTGGCAATCAGCTGGATGATGTCCACACTGCTCTCCGGTAGATCATGCAAGGGTAGCTCCGAGCATAGGCCAGCATGCGCCCCAGACATGGCTTCATCCCAGCCTCCGACACTCTCGAAGTCGTGCAGAGAGATCATGCAGGAAAGCTTTAGCCTTGGCCTCCTTCGATCCACCCGGGCAGTGTGCCGAAAGCAAGATGGGTCTGGCGCCCCCCAGGTCAACAGAAATAATCAGCCGGCACTTCAGCCAGGATTTTGATGTCAGCCTCGCCAACCACACACGGCCTCCCGCCTCTGGTTGTGAGACCACGAGTGCGACTCAACCATATTGATGCACCCCAGTGGACCTCGGCAGCCGTGGTGAGTGGTAACAATTCCTTGCTTGACGAGAATCCCGGGGCACCCTTCACCTCTTGAAAGAAAGCGACCTGACAGCCCACTTCAATCAACTGATTTTCATAGTACTTGTGTCTACCGGAAAGCGTCTATGCATTGAGGGAGAGGATAGATGTTTCGAAAGAACTGTCCTCAACTCACAGGTGGCACTGCCATCCTCCTTGACCGGATGACCTGGGGAGGGCTCCAAGTCGGAAGGGAAGAAATTAGTCTGTTGGCCCCATTGCAATGTCTGACCTGCTGCAATAGGGAAGACATTGCCGCCCCGATTCTTTGCCACAACAGGCAGCTACGTGAGATCAGATCACACAGGGCTGTCGGAGGTTTCGGCAGCCTCCCCGACCATTGGGAGACATGCTTGGCTAGTGTATCAACCAGCTCATGGTAGGGCTCCTGGGCATGCGCTTTGACATGGTGCATGTAGACCGGAATCGCCGTAAGGTCCTGCAGGCTCGAGGATTGGTAGCTTTCCAGTCTCCCTGTTGCAGCCCATCCCGCTGCTGTACAATCGAAATGCACATGAAAAGCAGCTGTCAAGAAGCCAGCCGCCTGGACTTCCCGCAGGAGGGCGACAGCCATAGCAATCTGCTCATTTTTGAAGGCGGGAGGTGCATCAAAGACCCACGGTGTAGGCGAGTTGCCCTGGACTTGCTCGCCAACAACACCAATGGGGCCTGGCAGCCCGCTGCAACCGATAGGATGGCAATGGCATAGCCACCAAGCTGCATCTTCTCATTCCAAGATCCATCGGTGTAGACATGAACCTCAGGAGACGTACCACGTGCTAACCCAGCCATCAACTCACTCCAGTCAACAACTTGGTCTAAAGCACGAGGATCTCCCGGCTGCGGCGGTGAGCAGCCACAGGTGTTCTCGGGCGGGCTGCCATATTGTTTCGCCGTGGGGTCCTGTCTCCACCAGCATGCGCCTTAAGCGCTTCCATCATCTGTTGTCGGGCACTGCTCTTCAGACGAGCCCCCCCGGCCAATGCACCCGTCGTCCTCCTCGCCCGCAATGAGTGCGTCCCACTCCCGACTCGCCAGTCGCCGATGGCGTAGGCGTAGGCGTGTAGCCACCTCGGGGTTGGCCAGGATCTCGTAGAGCTTGGCCACAGCCGCTTCCTTGCTCTGGTTCTGCTCGTCGATCTCGATGTCGAGTCGCTCGAGGCGCTTGTTGCGCTCCTTCATGAAAGTGGTCCGCAGCTCTTGCTGGTACCGATCCCATTTGGCAGCCGAGGCCTTTTTGTCCGCGTCGGCCTTCCTTAGCTTTCCTTCCGCCTTTTTCACCATGTTGACATGCTTCTGGACAAACTTGAAACAGGTCTGTAGAGGAGGAGCTGTTCGTCTCAGCAGTCGCTTCTTCCAAAGCCACCGACCTTTCCTCTTAAGCCCCTCGTACGACGGGAAAGTAGTCTGCTGTGCAGACTCCGATGGCCGTCGGTTCTTGCTTTCAGTGAAGATAGCTCAAGGTACTTGGGCTTTGAGTGGTGGGCTACTAATCGACGAAGCTCAGCCCTAGCGGAAGGGCCAGCCTTGCCACCTGGCCAGCTTGGCACGCAGGCGAGCTTGTGAGCCCTTCTTCCGAAGCCTTCGACGCCATGACGAGGAGGAAAACGTCCGCTCGATGGCTCTCTTCGTGCTTTATGCACTGGGGCCAGGGCAATGCTCGCTATAGGAGCTCGATCCCACACCCTTTACATACACATACACATAATTACACAT
>CAJNJA010007366.1:348-16190 GCA_905231915.1 Symbiodinium necroappetens
TTGGGGGTGTATGGGTTTAGGGGTTTATGGGTTTAGGGTTTATGAGTTCAGGCTTTGGGAGTTTAGGGTTTAGGGTTGATTTGGGGCATCTAGGCTCAGGACTCCGGGCCCTTTAGGGTTTTAGTTTAGAATTCAGGAAACCATACCCCTTTAGCCTTAAACCCTACTTGGAGGATCATGGGACTTAGTAAGTCAGGCTATTATAAGTACCTTGATAGGGGTTATAAGTTATAAGTATAAGTATAGTTACCCTATTTATAACCCAAGTTACGAAGTCCCATGATCCGTTCAGTAGTCACCTTAACCCCCAAGGCCTTAAACACCGTCCAGCGTGAACTCCCCATGGACAAAGTATGCAAACAGTGAAGCCGTTCTGAACCATCGGTAGCCTATAAACCCTATGACGCCTTACACAACCTTATGAAGCACCATTAGGTCCCCTTTAAAACCACCCGGAACCGCATAACACTCCCAAAAATCACATTCACGCCTTATCAAGATCTTAAAAGACATCAAACGCCTAAAATTATAGACCGTGTAGAACGCCTGTAGAACCCTAGAAACAGCCGACAAAAGTCTACGATCCTCGAAAGGCCTCCTGAACAACCGGTCTGTTCCTCTCAGGTTGTCGGCGGTGCCTGGCGAGTTCCCATGGTTCAGCCGCGACCCTAAACCCTAGCTTTAAAGTGGTTGTGTATCGGCTTTCTGTAGAGCTTGTTTAGGGTTCCTTATACAGGTTCCTTTCAAGTTTCTAAAAGGCTCCATTAGGATTCTATAGGGTTTGTGTAGGGCTCAAGGGGATCAGGGGGCCTGGTCTTTCGGAGGTTTTTTTGGGTTTCGAACGGTTTAGGGTTTAGGGTTTAGGTTGGACGGGATTCGGGCTTTGTGTTTAGAGTTACTTGTTATCGACGATTTCACGTAGCTTCAGGAACTGTGGGAGTGTCCGTGGGAGCGTGCAGGTTGTCCTCCTCAAGTTAGGGTTTTTTTGAGGTTTTGGCTAGGGTCTCCTTGAGAGACAATGCAATACCCGAATTACTCAACATTTACCACTCACCTTAGAAGACAATTGATGTTTCACTATGGAGCCAGGGTTTACGGTTTTCTTAGAAATTGTTTTGCTACTTAGGCAAAGCCTGTTTAGCACGAAGGAATGCCCCCAGTACTAGAGGCATTTTGGGGTCTTTGGGTGTAGGGAGAGCAGGGTTGAAGAATATTGACGCTCCGGGTGCCCTTGTGTCATGCCTAGTTACGCGCGTCCTCTGTGTCGTTTCAAGCAATAAGGCCTAAGTTCCCCACTTATCTGGGCCCGATCGTTTCCTTTCGTTACGGAACTCCCCTTTAAAGTGAACAACGGTGCTAATGGGATCCTTCATTAGACCTTAAGGACCACATGACCCTTAAATGTAGGAGCCCTATACCCTTACTATGAATCCCTATATGGCATATGAACCCTAAACCCTTTTAGGGTTCTTTCGGTCCTTAAGGGACAGAGTGGTTCTGAGTGGAGCTCCGAGAGGAGAGGCCCAGTTTCGCCACTAGGGCTAGGGACAGCAATGGCCCCTAAACCCTGCACCCTTCAAATTAGGGTTTAGGGCTTAGGGGTTTAGGGGCCTAAACCCTAAACCCTTAAACGGGGTTGTAGGGTTTAGGGTTTAGGGACCCTAAACCCTAACCCTAAGCCCTACACCCTAAAACCCTCTGAAAAGGAACCCAGATGCCTGAAGGGTGGCGAGGCAGAGGGTGGCAAGCCCGAAGGGTGTCAGGCGAGCTCATCGGCGGTCCTTTTAGGGTTTAGGGTTTAGGGTTTTAGGGTTTAGGGTTTAGGGTTGTTCGACGGGGTCGCTGCAACGACTCGGCTGGTATGGGACCTCATCGTTGAGCCGGCCACCATCATTAACTTAAGCATGAAAAGAGCCCTATAAAGGTTTAAGGTTCATATTATCATATGCCATATAGCGTTTCATAGTATAAGGGTATAAGGCCCCTACTTTTAAGGGTCATTTGGTCCTTAAGGAACGACATGTGCCCCCTCATCGTTGAGCTCCTGGCCGCGCTGTCGAACAGGCTGCACCGTGCTGACCAGACTTTGCAGGCTCAGCCGCATCAAAACCGCGTGCTCCGAAACCTCACATCTTCGCGGCCTTTTCCAGGCCCAGGGACGTGGTCTCGTCTTAGCACTTTGCCGCGGTACCCGCAAGATCTTGGTCGTGCCAGATCCGCCAGTGCTCGGGCAAAACCGCATCGTTCGAGGCCTTGCGCAGACTCCTGGCCCCGATGATGGCCACCACCGTGACCTCACCTTCGTCAGCTTTTCCTTGAGGTCGAGGCCCTAACCCTTAAAGGATTAAAGCCGACATGGACCCTATCCCCCCGCCAAAAAGGAACCCAACAACATCCTCGCCACTCCCTCCCGCACTTGATCCGGAAATTCTCCTGACCCCAAGCCCCGACCCTAGAAACCCTATAATCTTATAAACCCTAAAATCGCTGCGAACGCAGACAAAAACCGTTTAGACAGAGCCCATCTATTCATTCTAAACCCTCTAAAGCTCAACACGCTACACCCTAAAACCTACATGCCTAAACCCATACTCAACCCTAAACCCTGTAAGCCCCAAACCCCATTCCCTAAGCACCCCAAACCCTAATCACCCTGACCTACACCCTATAGACCTCTAAACCCATTAAACCCTGCAAGTCCTAAACACCCCAAGCGCTACCAAACCCGAAACCCTGCAAACCGCATAAGCCCTAAACGCCCTAAACCCTAAAGCCCGTGTTTGCTCTAGACACCCTAAACCCTAGACTCTGTAAAGCCCTCCAAGCCCTGAACACCATAAACCCTAAACCCTAAAGCCCTAAAACCCTAAACCCTACACTCTAAACCCAACTTAAACCCCCTGCAAGCCCTGAGCCCCATAAGCCCTAAACCCAAAGCCTATCAGCCCTGAACCCGGTAAACCCCAATCCGAAACCCTCCCACCCTCAGCCCAGTCTCAAACCCTAAACCCTAATCCATGTCTCAAAGGGATCTGCTTTTTTATTGTTATTACTATTAGTATTTATGCTGATGGCGCCAATTATTATTATTTGTATTATTCTTATTTGTATTTTTATTATTAGTAGTAGTATTATTGTTATTATTATTATTATGATTACTATTCGTGCTATTCGTATTACTTCTATTCTTCTGTCCCGAGGGATATCCTCAAGAAGTACTTTGCCGATGCCGGAAATGCCATGCCACTGGGGTCTGGCGCCCAAGCTCTGTCCAAACGGTTTAGGGGTTTAGGGTATAAGGTAAACCCTAAAACCCTAAACCCCTAAACCCTAAACCCTGTAGGGTTTGCGGTTTAGGGTTTAGGAGCGCCCTCAGGTCGGTTTTAGGGTTTAGGGGTTCCGGGTTTATAGGGGTTTAGGAGTTTAGGGTTTAGTGCTCCAAAGCCGCAGCCCTATAATATAGAAGTCCAGTTCATCTGGGAAGGTACCCCAGCGAATCTGGGTCAGGGACTCTTCTCCTGTTAGGGCTTCCAGGCACTTTACTTGAAGCCGTAAGGCACTTAGTAGAGCCCTATCCTCAGTATATTATCTTCACGCATACACGCACCACGACAACAACATGGTCTTTTGTTCCAACTAGGGATAGTAGGGATATGCTACATAAATCCCCTTTACAATCAATCCTCATAGGACGATATCCCTTGTAAAATGCATATACTTGTATACTTATGCCCATTTACTCACGCTGAGGTGTGTGATAGCTTGGCACGAATCTTGTCTATTTGCAGCTCGCTACTTCTGCCTGGTTAAGTTTTGCATGACGAGCTAGCCTATCCTTCAGGACCAAATGACCCTTAACAGTAGGGGCCCTTATACCCTTATGCTACGCATACTTATATGGAATATGAACCTTAAACCGTTTTTGGGTTCATTTCGTCCTTAAGGACGAGCCATCGTATTCGGTCATGGCACTGCGGGGGCTTTGGCGCTAAACAAGCGACTCGGGGCCGAATGCCCGGATGGGCGAGAGGTCTGTGGTGGCTTTACAGGCCTGGCGGCATAGGTTTAGGGTTTAGGGGTTTAGGGTTTAGGTTGGCAAGCCCTGGGAATGCTGAAGATGCCCGGGGCCACAATCCCATTGCTGCTGAGAGCCCAATACCCCTTAATTAAGGAATATGCCTGAAATTTAGGGTTCCTTTAAGGGCTTCATAGGGTTGTATACACTTTAATTAAGGAATATACTTCAAATTATATGACCTAATTATATTCCTTCATTAAGGGGTATTGGGCTCTCTGGGTTGCCTCTGAGATGCATGGGTAGTTTTCTAAATTAGGGAAGGGTGCCATGTTATTTGGGAGAACTAAAAGGGACCCTAATTTTGAGAACTACCCACATGCGAAGCAAGGAGATGGTATAGAGTCTAGCAGGAGCCTCCTTATACCCTCGAACAGGGATGTTTGGTCCCAAATTATGGGAATGTAGGGTCTAAATAGAGGGTAGATGAAAGGTCGAGGTGTAGAGTTCAGAGGGAGTTCAGAGGGTTGTTGGGGGGTTTCGAGTTCCGGGGGTTTAGGCCTAGGCTTGACGGCTCAGGTGAGGATCAGACGCCCAGGGCCATGAGGGTTCAACAGCATAGCATGGCACAATATTCACCAGTCGCGGCACCAAAATGCCCCAATCAACCCTAACCCTAAACCCTAAACCCTAAACCAATTAATTTAGGGCTTGGCCCTTCGGCTGTTTCCAGGGCCAGGAAATGCGAACAACCGCCAGATCTTTGCTTGATTAACAAACCCGCTCTCCTGGGTTCTTGTTAAGGGATAGGGTTTATAGGGTTTATAGGTTTTATAGGGGTTATAGGGTTTAGGGAGTTTATTCTAAGTTACCATAATAAGGAAACCATATTATTTACTATAGATCCCTAATTTGGCAACTTAAATTAAATCCCTTAACAAACCCGCTCTCAGCCGAGGCAGCACCTCAACGGAGAGGAGGCTGCAGCGATGGGCCGTCCCCTCAGAAATCAAAAGACACGCTTGAATATTAGGTACGGTTGATGGCTTAGGGTTTAGGAGTCAATATTCTGTGGCTCTCGACTCCTTTTGGAAGTTTGCTCCTGTCTTGGGTTACGGATTCTTCATGCTTCTCCCAAAGAGACATCCATAAGTAATTGTGTGTTTTGCTTATGTACCCTCAAAAAGGCCCCTAGAGAACCTTGTTTACATTAGGCATGCCCTGCATAAATTGCCCGAAGCAGCCGCTCCAAGGTTTTAGGATATTTCGTTCGGTGCTGATGCAGGAGGAGAGGTACATTTAAAGCAGCTAGGAGGATAGGTACTGTAGCGTGAGAAAGGAGGTAGAGGATGAAGAACTAGTACCACGATGTTCTAGGGTTCCTTGGTATGCACCTGGCATAACATCTACCAGCTACCAAGAGTCTTATTCTAATCCTCTTATGAGACCGTGTCAAATCCGCAATTTACGTTGTATACATGGCCAGTCGCCGGAGATGGCCTTGTGATCTTATTCCACCTGGTGATATCTCAGAACTTCAACCCATCGCGTTGAAGGCAGCTCGCCATACTGTAGCGATGGACACAGCCGGTCCTGTCCAGGACGTCGAGGATGTTTGGACGAAATGTCGTCGACGGTCACAGTCTCATAAAACCCTAAGTGGGGGGTAGGGGGGAGGGGGGTAGGGGGCCTTAAGGACCTAATAAGGCCTTTTCAAGGGAGTAGAATTAGTCCCCTACCCCCCTCCCCCCTAGCCCCCTAAGGCTCGTTATGACAGTGGCTTGTGTCAGGGTTTTCGGTTGGCTTGTATAAGTCTTTAAGTCACTGCTTTGGATTCCGGCGTTGTTATCAAAGGCCTTTACGGTTTAGTTGGTTCGCCAACACCCAACCTTTAAACTTGTGGGCTTCTTATAATTTAGTAGCAATGAGCTTGGGATGTGGGGGGTTTTGGATGCGACTTGTTTGAGTCGTAGTATTACTTTGGGTTTCTTGGCCCTGAAGTGTCTTACCTCAAACCTTTGCGCATTGAAGCCCTCCTGAAGCCCTTAGGGCTTTGGGGGTTTAGGGCTTTAGGGTTTAGGGGTTTAGGGGTTTAGGGGTTTAGGGCCTAGTTTAGAGGTTTAGGGTTCAGAGGTTTAGGGGTTAGGGGTGTAGGGCTTGGGGTTTCGGGGGCCCTGAAGAGTGGGTTTAGGGTTTGGGGCTTCATAGACTCGCAGATGGCTGATGGGTGGTTCTCTAATTAAGAAGGCGGTAGGTATCCGTATAAAAGGCATCCTAAAGGGATCCTAGTTTAGAGAATTACCCATGTAGTAGTTAAGTAGTGGTTGGTTTCGTGCTGTAAAATTTCAGAGGCAGATCGATCCACTCGATACATGGATTTGAAAAGTTCAAACAGGGTTTCATAAAGGTTCTATGAGGCTTTTTACGGTTGTGTAAGAGCTTCATGGATTTTAATGTAAACCTGTGAGTACCCCGCACCCGCCCCTGCCCCCTGTCAACAAGCATTGCAATGGGGATCCACTTATCAAGGCTCTTGCAGAGGGGGCCGGATTAAGTTGAAGCTGCAGGCGTAAGGCCAGTGGACCCTCAAAACAGGATCATTTAGATGTATTTGCTAACATGGTACGTTTTTGACGTTTCTGCTCTTTTGTTGTTCAAAGGCGCCCTAAACGCTGAACTCGAAACCCTAAACCAACATACCCAAAACCCTAAACCCTAATCCCTAAACCACCCAAAACCCTAAACCCTAAACCAACATACCCAAAACCCTAATCAGAAAAGCAACATACCCAAAACCCTAAGCCCTAAACCAACATACCCAAAACTCTAAACCCTAATCCCTAAAGCACCCAACACCCTGAAAACCGTTGAGCCTTCAAAAAGCAGGGGCGGCTTTGGTGGCGGCGAACTTTAGCAGCTCTTTCCGCGTTCCTTGGACTTATCTGGAGAAGTTTGGGGTTTAGGGTTTAGGGTTAGAGGGTTAAGTTGAGGGTTTAGGGTTTAGGGGGTTAAGTTTAGGGCTTAGGGTTTAGGTCTGGAGAGGTTTAGAGGGTTAAGTTTAGGGTTAAGGGTTTAGGATTTGCAGAGCGTGCTGTGTTTTTGTGTCATCCGACACTATTTGGAAACATGCGTTCTATGTCAGATGCTGTTTCGGGGAGGAATGTCTTGTTGAGGGGCTGTAGAAGGTGCGGGATGAATGCACTGCTTGCGGGGCTTCGCATTTTTTTGCATGACCTTCTCAGGGCTAATATAGAAGAAGGAATCTTACCGAATCTCTTCCTTACAGTTCCTGATTCTGCGTAACTGGTATTTCATTTGATACCCCCAAACCTCCGAACTACTCCATAAAGGTTTCTATGGTAAGAATGACACCTCACATCTCTTTGAACGAATTGCTGAAGCAAATCGTTGATGCATATGCGACTCCGAACTCCATAAGCCCCACACCCTAAACCTAAAACGCCTGCACCGTCCTTGGGAAAGCCTAATTTTTTGGATGTCTTGGATGTGAGAGAGAGACACAACCGTGGACAACCCTAAACCCTTAAACCTTAAACCCCTGAACAACACACACACACACCGAACTTGAAAGGCACCGTCCCAAAACAAGGCAACAAGGCAGTGCATATGTAGAGACTAGCTGGAAATTCTCCCCCCCGGACAAAGTACTGTAGCCAACATGCGTTTTAGGCAGTGGGTGCAGTAGCACCCTGCAGGCACAGAACGTGCAGCAAGTGGTTTTTGGGCTTAGGACCCTGTAACGCTTGAAATGCACAGATAGCCGCAATCCCTCGACGAGATCATTACTCAACTCATTTCGTATTGACGGCATTTTGCTCGACGAAGGCGCATGGAGCTCCGCGGCATACGGGCGTAATTACCAACATACGTACTTGCATCCATACATGCATAGATGCATACATGCGTACATGTGTTGACAGACATACATACATGCGCACATACTTATACTTACTTACATACAGGCATAGGTACAGACGTACATGCACAGACATAAATACACACAGAGATCTGCACACGGACACACATTTTTGTACATATGTCCCTCCTTACTTACATAACATTTATACATATATACTTATACAGATGTATATATATATATGTACATTGTACATTCCATGCAGCCTTGCCCACCAACACCTACTTTGAGTCTCTCCCAGGTTAAGAAGATCTTCTTCTCCGACCTTACGGCTCACTCCTACGCCGTGCAGGCAGCGTGCCCGAGACTTTGTAGCTTTCCGGGTGCGTGACGGGGAGATTTAGGATGTAGCCTTGGGAGTGGGAGCAGGGCTTTTAGGTTCGTGGTTCTCATTGGACACCCGTTAGAGCCGTATGCTACACGCTTTTCAACCTATAATCTCTAAACCCTAAGGCGTCACGACAAGACTGCTGAAGCCGAAGGTTGAACCCCCTAAACCCTAAACCCCTAAACCCCTAAACCCCTAAACCCTAAACCCCTAAACCCCTACACCCTAAACCCCTAAAACCCCCAAACCCCGAATCCCTAAACCTCTAATCCCTAAACCCCAAAACCCTAAACCCTAACTTGTTTGTTCTTTACGGTTTGGGGGTGACCCAGGGCCCGTTTCTACAAGCCATATCCCGAGGCCCGATCAGCCGAAAGCAGAGCACGCATTTTTGAAGGTTTAGGGTTTAGGGTTTCGGGTACCAAGACCCTAATTCTAGCTCAGCCTCATAGTAAGGCAAAAAAACCCTTTAAAGGGAACCCGCTTTAGGATTCAAGGCCAGGATTCAGGGCTTCCACTCGTCCAAAATTGGGAGCTTTCCGAAAAAGAGAAGGGGCCGGGAGCTCGACCGGAACTACTGTTGATGATAGAAATCCTGCACTGCCCATAATAAGGAATGTACCATAATTCCCATAGTTTAGGGTCCTTAAGGTAATGCAGGATTTATATCATCAACAGTAGTGGGAACGGTTTAGATTTAGGGTTCGACTTTTGCTTCAGATAGTGCTGTGATTGTTCCTTTAAGGACTCCTTCATGGGTTTAGGGAGTTCGGGTTTAAAGTTACTGGCCATGAGTCTATAAGGGCTTCTACGACGAGGTCTATCTGTTCGGACATAGTGGGTTGTGTCGAAGATGCTTTGGGGGGGGCAGGAGTCCTACTCAACCGAAGCCAGCAAGTTCATGTTCGGGCTGAGGGCAACTATTCTGGGAAGTACATGGTCCCCAGAAACTCTTAAGTAAGGAATATACCTTAAATCATGGTTCAGATCCCCGGAATGGGATAGGGTCTATTCCTTAAGTGCGGGGTTTGGGTGTCTCTGCATCCGGGTAGACACCTGGAATCTCCTCACCCTGAAGCCAAAGCAGGATGGATTGTCAATACGGTTTAGGGTTTGGGCTTGTAGAGATCTTC
Source organism: Symbiodinium necroappetens (assembly GCA_905231915.1). Lineage (NCBI taxonomy): Eukaryota > Dinophyceae > Suessiales > Symbiodiniaceae > Symbiodinium > Symbiodinium necroappetens. Next base: position 9,762 of record CAJNJA010007366.1, read on the forward strand.
TAGATAAGAGCAGCTACTTGGATTAGGATTAATATGTTGGCCTGAAAAGTTGGCAGTGGCAAGTTCATGCTAAGATGTTAGGGCCTGTTTCTTCTCCCACACAGCACTACGAAGCTATCTGGAACACGTACAGAAGCCTAAAACCTAAACCCCGAGCTCTAAACCCAACGCCCCAAACCCTAAACCCCTGAATCCTAATCCCTGAACCCCAAGCTGTAAATGCAAAGCCCAAACCCTAAACCCATGTTAGTGTATGCCTGACATCGGGCAAATCGTTGACCTCTGCGGAGTGAAAGGGTCAAACCCTAAACCCTAAACCCCAAAGCCCCTAACCAAACCCTAAACCCATGAACCCTAAGCCCTAAGCTCTGAGATAAGAGGTGACGGCACTCGACGGATCGTGGGAGAAGAACCTCACGACTCTGCACCCACTAGGGGACGGTGTATGGTTTCAGGAGTTCAGGGTTTAGGGTTTAGAGTTTAGAGTTTAGGGTTTAGGGTTGAGGGTTGAGGGTTTAGGGTTTAGGGGTTTAGGGTTGAGGGTTTAGGGTTTATGGTTGCAGGTTTAGGGTTGAGGGTGTAGGGTTCCATATTTCGGGCGCAAGGGTTCAGGGCGGAAGAGGTTAGGCTAAAAGTTTAGGGTCTATATACTGATTTTGGGACTCGGCTAGGACCTTAGAATCTTGACTTTCGTCTTGGTTTCCTGGTTCCTGTCTGGGTCAAAATAAGTTATAACTTGTGAAAAGGGTGCAAAGATGTCCTAAGTGCCAAGAAGTATTATACCCTAAACCCTAAACCCCTAAACCCCAAACCCTAAACCCTAAAGTTGAGGGTCTAGGGTTTCGGGTTTAGGGGTTACTATGTCTTCCAGGTTGAGGGTGCCAGATTCAATCTTCAGAACTGGAATCTGTCGTGCGTTCAAGCTTCGGGATAAGACGAGTGGCTTTGTTAAGTAGAATCTCATTCCTTGAGCTCCTTTGAAGGTTCCTAAAGCGGTTGCTACCAGAAGGGTTTAGTATACGACCCGCAATGATAGTAAATAGAATTGGACTCCGGGGTATTTTTGGATGAATACCTGAATGCGAGTACACGTCATTCCTTGATTCAAGCAAAGACCTTCAGGTGTAGGTTCAGGGGTTTGGATATCCCCTATGCCTTAAAACCTAAACCGTAAACCCTAAACCCGATAACCTCTCGCAATAAACCGACCCAAACCCTCGAAAACCCAACAACTTCTGAGACCGGCAAGAGGGTGCCGGATCCAGCGTTTAGGCAAGAGCGCCCTTGGCCGAACAAATCAGGGAGTGCAGGCAGGTGCTGTAATAAAACAAGATGTACAAAGCTGGATAGTTACCAATGCTGTTCCTTAGATGTCTTATATTCATTAAAGTGTCATATCCCCCAAAGGCCAGGCCGCTCTGTTCGATGAGGCTTAAGGGTCCTTACTGCTTCGTGGTGAAAGGTCCCAAGAAGGCCCACCGGAAGATCTTCCTGTAGACTCAAAGCCAGAAACCCCCAACTGCTAAATCCCCAGGGCGTTTCATGTAGATCCTACCTTAACCTACCAAAACCTACATTTTTCGAGGTTCTTATTATAAACCCTAGTATGGAATTAATAAGGACCCTACAAAAAAACTAGGTTCTGGTGGGTTAAGGCCAAGTCCCAAATTTGGCGAACGCACCGGAGGTTTAGGGCTTAAGGCTTTATGGGGTTTTCAGGGCTTAGGGCCTAAGGTTTAGGGTTTATGGGTTTCAGGGCTCAGGGCCTAAGGTTGAAGATTTAGGGTTTAGGGCTTTATGGGTTTCAGGGCTTTAAGCTTTATAGGTTTTGGGCTTAGGTTGTGGGTTTAGGGTTTAGGGGTTTTAGGGGTTTTTAGGGGTTTAGCGTTTAGGGTTTAGTTATTTAGGGGTTTCAGGGTTTAGGGTTTAGGGCTTTATGGGGTTTCAGGGCTTGGGGTGTTGTGGGGGTTGCACAATTTCCTAACGGGGTGCTCTGGGACCTTTCAGCTTTGTTTCAGATGCAGATTTTCAGTTTAGGGTTGGGGGCCAGGGTTTAGGGCCTAGGGTTGAGGGCTTCAAGGTTTGAGGTGTTGGGGTTTAGGGCCTGGGGTTGAGGGCTTTAGGGTTTAAGGTTTTGGGGTTTAGGGTTTAGGGTCTAGGGTTGAGGGGTCGTAAAAAAGTGGCGAACTTTCTCTTGAGGACCGCTTGCTTAGAACATCTCGACCTGTCCGGTACTTGTTGGCGCTCGCTTGTCTTTGCCCTCTATACAACGAAGGAGTAAAGCCCTTTGTGCAGTAAAGTGTTGCATCGAACATGTGAGACTAAGCGAAGTCACTGAGCTTGCAGGTACCCTGTCGGAGCACCGCTAGGCGCTTTCGCGTCGCGGTTTCTTGAGATGAGGGACCTGAACCCCAAGCCCTAAACCCCAGGCCGTGATTGTGGGTTTAGGGTTTGAGGGTCCCCAGAGTTAGAAGAGGGGGGCGAGGATGCAACGTAGTATAAGTCTATAGGACACGATGGGCGATACAACTACTGACAACTGTTCAGACCGCTACGTATATGAAGCCCTATTCCTATTCCGAAAGCCCAAACCCTTAAACCCTAAATCCCCTCTGATCACGGTTCAGAGGTCCCCGCTCCCCTCTGTAGGTCCCCCAGTAGCTGGGCCTTCAGAATACAAAACTGAACAATAGCGGAAACGGGTACCCGTGTTGTGAAGGGGATGCATGGAAACCTAGTTGTTCTGGTCTATCCGGCGTAGAAGCCCAAAACCCTACACCCAAACCCCCAAGCCCAAATCGCAACGCTAGCTGAGACTTGGCTGTGCTTATATGTAATGTTTAGTTGCCCCAGTTTCCCCCCATGTCGGGACCTTAGCGATTAGAATAGCGTGTTGGGAAATCTTTCCGAAACCATACAGCAAACACATTGTTGTCTAGCATGGCTTAAGCCTCAGGACAATAGTCTGGCACTTGGTGCCGAAATCACTGGCTCTCTACCTTGCGCGTCCATCGAACATCCTACCCCTGTCCCTAAACCCTAAACCCTAAACCTTAAACCCTAAGTTCCCTCATCCTACTTCTCCTGTTCCTTCGTTTGTATCGGCCCTAAACCCTAAACCCTCATGTGGCGCATCGTGACGGAGGTGGCAAGAAAAAGCTCTCCTTCAACTTGGAAGAGGATTTCATGGTAAAGCTTTTCGAGGCCGGGAGGGTTTAGGGTTTGCCTGTAACCGAAAAGACCTACCTTTTTAAGGAACTAGATATAGGAACAGTGATAAGGAGCCCTAAAAAGGGGAGGTCTTTTCGGTTACAGGTGGGGTTTTAGGGTTTGAGGTTTTGGGTTTTTGGGTTTAGGAACGTAAGCGCCCCCGAGCCACAGTTCTAGAGGCCCCGCGACCCCAGTGTGGCCAACCCTGCAACCCAGAGGGAACCCATCACCCCCCCCCCCCCAAAAAAAAGGCCTTAAACCCGAATAAGATCCCCACTTGTAGAGCTCCTTAAAGGGATCTATATGGGATTCTATGGGGTCTCTAATAAGGGTACTATCAGTGTAGTTTCTCGAAATTAGGGAACCTTTTTCGAAAGGAGCCCAGAAGGGACCCTAATTTAGAAAGCTATCCACATACAACCCTGGTATTCAACACCCTGAAACGCGCATTATTTTCTAGGCTCTTTAACTCTGGAGCCCTAAACCCCTATTTCCGTTCGTGTTACAGTGTTGAGCCCAGGGACGTCAGTTTACTTCAGTCATCCTTCAGTCCGAACAAGAAGCCCTGAAGCCGCTAAGTTGGCTAAGTCGCTGAAGACATCAGCGGGAGATTAAGCAGCAACTACTGCAGCACTCGGCTGCAGACCAAAAGGTGCTCAGCGCCAACCAACAGCAACGAGCAGCAGCAACAGCAGCAGCAACATAAATCACAACTTCTTTATCGATAAGTTGAAAAGACAAGATTAAGATTAACAAAGCAACGGTGACAGTCAAGCATGTTCGTGCGAACGGAATTCTGGAAAGAACGTAGACCTCTGGACACGTCAGGACGACATTCTGGTCTCCGAATACACCGTGAGTGGGCTCAAGGACTTGCTGGATGGCAAGTGGAAGGAGCATCTTGGCAGCAGTCTCCTTAGTTCTCCAATACCCAACCTTTAAACTTTTGGGGCTCCAAAACAGAAGTAGTAATCTGAAAGTGTAACCTTTCAATTTTCTGGCTTATTGGGGAAGCAAGTCTCACGGTCTCGGTCCAGGAATGAGTTTAGGGCTTAGGGTGTCTGATGGTCTCGGGTCATAAATCATCAGCATTCGTTTCTTGCTGTGATGTGGATTTGCCAAAGACTCGAAATCCCAGGGTCTGTTGACAACAACTCGGGGACATCCTAGATGAGATGAGAGCTTTCTTTTTCCGAGCCTAAGTTTGATCCGGATGCTTATCGCAAGCACAGCCTCAACCATCTAACTTTCAAGCCTAGAACCCAGAGACCCCAATGTACGTCAGGTACAATACCACCGGCGCGCCCAAGATCAGTGTCTCGGTGACCCTGGAGACCAGTGGAATCATTGAGGCCAGGAATACAGAAACTCCGTGGAAGGGAGCGCGTACTGGAGTAGGTACCCGAAAGCCCTGATTAAACCCTACACACCTAAGCCCGAAAGCTTGAGGCCGTCTTCTGGCAAAGGCACAGACGAAGGTTCAACTCTGTGGCTGCCGTTAGCAGAGCACTCTGAAGCCAGCAAGCAGGGTCAAGCCACGAAGGCCTAAACCCAGTCGCCACGCCGTCATCATCAACGTCAGCCTTATCACCGTCATCAACATCTCGATCACTATCACCAGCACCACCTCCATGTTCATCCCAAAAACCTTCCACCCTGAAGCACTTAAACCCAGGACCTCTTCACCCTAAACCCTCAACCCATCTAAACTCCAAAGCCCTAAACCTTAAAGCCTAAACCCGAGACCCTAATGCCTACAAAGCTTCAACCCTAAACCCCCTTCGTATTCAGCTTCCATGCCTGAAGTACATGGCCTTTGCTCTCCGACCGGGTTTGCGCGTTCGTTTCGTGCTTTCGGGTCGCCGGGGGTGTCAGGGCTTTTGGGGCTCGAGGTCATTAGGGCTTTAGCCTCTTAGGGTGTCAGGGCTTCCGGGTTTACGTTTAAGGTTGTAGGGTTCAGGGTTAGGGTTTAGGGGTTTAGGGGTTAAGGGTTTAGGGGCGAAGCTCGGAAGACGTTTCATCCAGCAAGGGAGAAGCTGCATCAAGGCCCGGGCATCTCTGGCAGCGAACAGTAATGCTGCTGAGGGTTTGAGTCTCCGTGCTTGCATGGGAGCAGTATGACGATTGTTGCTGTTAGTATTACTACTAGCAGCATCATTGTTGTTATCGAGACTACCTCTCTTGGTGCTCACTAACTGTGGAACAACATCGGCATCATCTTTACGGATACTCTTTCGGATTCATGTTGCAACAGTTCCCACGCAGGCCATGCTTGCGACTGCTGTTGCTATTCTGCTAATCCTGCTCCTGCTCCTACTACTGCTACTATTGAGTGATGACTAGACTCAATAAGACGCAGACCATCACGACTACCACTGTAATTTGCAGTTAGAGCCGCTTCTGCCACTAGCATCGCAGCTTCGATTACGGAGACGAAGACAAGGAAGGCCACTGCGCTCACTGCAGTTGCTACAGTGGTACTGCTCCTCTGACCTATGATGGCTTGCAGACGATGCTGAGGAGGATCAAGATGAGCATGGGTATTCTGACTTCGTGAATGTGCGTATCGCGTTCAGGGTTTTCGGGCTCAAGGACTACATAGAGTGACCCGACGAGCTGAACTATCGACGACGATTCGTGGAATTCGGACTCGTCTGTGAGCGAGTCGCTAAGTTCCTACGCTTTGACCACCCTTAAACCCTGGCCTACCTTAACCAACCAAAACCTACATTTTTGTAGGTTCTTATTATAAACCCTATGAAATTAAGAAAGACCCTACCAAAAAGTAGGTTCTGGTGGGTTAAGGTAAACCCTCTAGCACCCTGGGAACGCTTAGAGACGGAACCCCCCGCACGCCATAATTTGAAACGCAGGTCAAGCAGCCCGTGGCCACAGTCGAGGTCGGCATGGGCAAAGTGCTTTGGGTTTCAAGTGCTACAGGTGGGTGGGTTTGGTATTTGGTGTAGGGTTTAGGGTTTGGGGGTTTAGGGTTTAGGGATTTGGTGTAGGGCGAAGGAAAGTTTACGAATTACGGAGCAAGTTTGTTTAACTTCGCTAGCCGCTAGCAGTGCTGCAGAAGTGTGTTTTGGAAACTTGGGGGCCGGGGTGCTCACAGCCAACCAACCTAAAGAACCCAATGCACTTTAAATAAGGAATATACCTTAAATTATAGGGGCCTTCATATTATGATTAAAAGTACAGAAAGCGTCGCCCTGAGGG
>CAJNJA010007367.1:0-16188 GCA_905231915.1 Symbiodinium necroappetens
CATACATACATACATATGTATATATTCTTTGGTTCTCTGTTTGGGGCCAAGAGTCTATTCGACGCGGCCCATTGTTGGCCTGCAAAATTAATTCAAGGTGAAACAGTAGTGCGTTCAAAGGACCTCCGCTGCCCCGCCACAAGGTGATGGTGTCTTCTGAGCTCTCACTGTAGACCTCTGGCAGGCTTGAGAGAAACTCGACATCATCTCCGAGCTGTTTGGGCGGAATGAGGCACGCCCTGGCGCCCCGAGCCCACAGATGAAGCGACAGACGCACAATGTCACAAGCAAGGTGGAGGGCACGGAGGGACGATTCGAAAGTCTTCCGACCGGGTCTGGGAGACAGGAAGGGTACAGCAAGTCCAAGAAGGCTGAGGCAGAAACCGCAGTCATCCGTGGATTCTGAAAGAAAGTCAAGAGCCTGTCCATGCTCGAGTAAAATCCTTAGCATGCCACGCCCGCCCAAGCAAGGATGAACCTTAAGCCAGACTTTTGCCTGATCCTCGGCCCGTACATCCTTTGAGACATCTTGAGACCTATTCCTTCAGTTCGGCTATACCCCTAAACCCCAAACCCATGTAGGGGATGTCTTTCTGGAGGTTTCTGGGTCCCTGGTTTGGGATCTTCACACGGACCCTCTTCTTAGGTCTATGATTATAGGACGCATTAATTGCAGAAACACTCGAAATGGGTTTAGGGTCAAGGGTAAGTCTGCTTGTGCAGCTCTTGCGTGTTGTATGAGAAGTATCTTGCATAGTACAATACAACACAGAAGTGCAAATTGCGAAGGAGTAGTCCCTCCCCTAATTAAACCCTAAACCCTTTGAGCCTTGGTCATTTCCTGCTTCTGCCTTAGCCGTGGGTTGTCATTTCCAGTTTCACGCCGACCTCGCACCATGCACCTCGCCTGGCTTGTCCGAGTTGTGAGAGCATAAACCCTTTAAGCCCTAAACCGCCCCAACCCCACCCTCCAGGTCCGCGTACAGTACCCGCTCCGCACCCAGGCCCAAGCGCAGTCCGCCAAGATGTGGAAGTCTGCGAAGTCGAGAATGCCACTTGGCTTGGATCGTAGCAAGAGCTGCCTTACTTAGCCCAGCGCCCAGAAAGCCGAAATCGAATTCAGCCCGAACTCTTGAAACCTTAATTCAAGTAGATTAAAGCCGGTGCCCGACACCCACCCAACATTCAACCCTAAGTTGCTTCTATACACGCTGCATAAAGCCAAAGCCTGAAGCTAAACCTCAAACCACGAACGTTCCAGCCGGGTTCCTTCGTTGGGCTGCAGGTTCTCGTGCGGCGAAAGTCGACTCTTGCAGGTTTTAGGGTTCGTTAAGGGTTCTATGCTTAGGGTTTAGGGCTTAAGGGTTCTATGAGGGGTCTTTAGTCGTGGATCCGAGATGCTCTTTCAATGCGCTGCCATGCCCTGATCCACCTGAAAACTCTCACAGAAGCCCACACCTAGCCCTGACATAGAGAGTCGCATGTCCCTAAGCCACTCTCTCCCTAACCAAGCCCGGGCCCTTGAAATTCTCAAGCCTTGATAAAGCCCTTGCAACCCTTTGGCCTCTAAACCCTAAACCCTCAACAACCTTGAAGCCTCAACCTGAGGCAAACAAAAACCCGAAAGCCTCAGCCCCAAACCCTAAACCCTATCAGGGTTTCGCGTTGAGGGCTTGGGGAAGCCTATACCCAAACCCTAAAGACCCGAAACGGCCCAAGCCCACTAGAAGAGAGCTCTTCCTGAGGATGGCCACGATGGCCCTCAGCCGTGCAACCAACGTTTTCAGCAAGAGGAACTCGGTGCCTCGGTTTAGGGTTTAGGGTTTAGGGGCAGTAAGGCTCCTGTAGGGTTTAGGGCTTAGGGTTTAGGGTTTAGGGCTTAGGGTTTAGGGTTTAGGGCTTAGGGTTTAGGGTTTAGGGGCAAGGCTCCTCAAAAGGCTTCTCCGAGGGTCTAGTAGCGGTTTTGAAAGAAGGGCTCATGACCAGGGTGTCATAAGGGCTTCACAGGAAGGCTCTGAGATCGTTGGTCTGCTTTTGCTGGCTTGTGTTCTGTTCATTCGGGGTTGCTGAGCGGTTTTGGGGCAGCTGTTTCATGTTCCATGCATGTTCTTCTAGGGTCGTACTCCGGGGTGAGGTCGGGCTCTGAACGGTTTTACAGGGTTTGGGGTTTAGAGTGAGACTTTCGAGTTTTAGGGTTAGGGGGTTTCGGGTTTAGGGATGGGTGTGTTCGCGCCCAGAGTTTGGCCAGTAGGTCTTTATAGATCTTGACATCTGTTCTGCATCTTCTGCGTACCAGGCATTGACGCTCAAGTGCCAGCTAGTTTGGGTAGAATATACCCCCAAAACCGTATTCTAATTATTAAGGCCCCTGCAGTAACCCCAAACCTCCGACTTTCAGCATCAGATATTCACGCAGTGCTTGTTGAGCCTGCTTGTTTTGATGTGTTGGAGCCGAACCCCTGGCTCCAGACTCTAATCGCGGGAAAGGCCAAAGCCCACACCCAAACCCTCAATCCAAAAAGCCTCATAAACTACCTTGAGCCTCAAACCCCCAAAGCCTAGAGCCCCAAACCTAAACCCTAAAAACCCCTAGGCAAGAACGCAGTCAACAGAAAAGACCCGCGGTCAGCACAATAGAGACGAACAGAGTGCAGAAAATGGACAGTTGATAGGCTGGTCGGGTATAAGTACTGTACTCCCTAATGCACCCTCATGAAGCGCCTACTTTCTCAGTCAACCTAACTCCTAGATTCTCGCTCTGCTGAGCTCCCTGATCCCCCCTAAACCCTAAACCCTAAACCCTAACACCCTAAACCCTAAACCCTAGCACCCAGGATCATAGTGACGAATCGTCGCTTTGGACTCGAAGCTGGGACGTAGCTTCAGCTTCAGTGTTCTTGGAATTACGGTTTCATTATTTTCTGCATACTATATAAACCTCCGAGGGGCATTCCATTTGTCACTTGCATTGTGTTTGACAGGGGGTTTGACTTAGATGGTGCAAGCAAGTTTAAGGGACTTGGTTTAGAAGGCTTGGTGTCCTGGTATACCTGTGGACTTCCCTGCCCACATCCCTCCCCACACAGCCACGACGGCAGCGCCCAGCAATCCCTAGTTGTAGAGAATCCTTCAGTCTGGTAGCACGGAGATGTCTAGGAGGGTAGGTAACCTTTAACTGTTTTAGGGTATTACAACCCCTATATAATCCAAAAGGGTAACCTTTAATCCCCTAGGATACTGGACAAGTAGGGATGTCTTCGCTGCTAACTTCTCCCTCACTCTGTCTCTCTCTCTCGACGGTTTAACGTTTCAGGTTTAGGTTTAGGGTTATCGGGTTACCTGAAAGCACTCCTGCGGCGCCCTGCCAGGGACAGGCAGTCCGAATGGACTGGGTGTGTTGAGGAATGCACATCCACAAACTGCCCACCCCACAATATGGGGGTTGCCGAAAATAGGGGACCCTAATATAGCACCCTGAATAGTAGGATCCCTATAAACATGACCCCAAAATCAGGTAGCCTAATTTTCGGAAAGCACCAATTTGACCATCTTCTTATGTGTATCGGGCCCTAAGCCCCTGAAAGCTCGAATGCCAAGACTCATCCTCCCTTGCGCTCAAGACAGAGCACTTGGTCAGGGGGCCCTGAACTCGAAAGCTCCCTGAGCCCTAAGTCCAAACCAAACTCAAAAGCCTAGAAAAACAAGCCTTAAACCCGTTGTTTTAGGGTTTAGGGTTTGATCAAAAAGTTAAGGTCCAAAAAACCCCCCAAAAACCGCAGTTTACGAGCCCATCAGAGCCCAAGGAGATGAGATGCAGGCCGACCAGCCCAGCAGAACGGACTCCGCCCGGGCACCTCGACGCGGTTCGAGAGCCGGGGATTGGGATTTTGGGGCTTAGGGCTGAGGATTTAGGGTGATTCAGGGGTTCGGGTTTAGGGTTCAGGATTCAGAGTTTAGGGTTTTAGGGTTTAGGCCTGGGCAGGAATGCATCTGAATACGCAGATTCAGCAGGAAACAGGCTTACTTCAAACGAAGCAAACAGGGATCTCCAAGTTGAACTGACTTAGACTGCAGGACGGCTCATCAAGAGTTGGGCGACGAAGTAGTTTTCAGTGTTTGCAGGGACAGGGGCAGCAAGGCTTCCAAGTAGCGTTTGGCACAAGTGTCATTGAGGAGCTGCATGACCCTAAACCCTGAACCCTACCAAAAGGACCATTTTGCTTCGGATCACTGCTCGCCAACAACTCCAACAGCCCAAACTCATTCCCGAAGCTGTTTTCCTATACCGACATGGCTCCAAACAAAACTTAGACATAGGGTTTAGGGGTTTAGGGTTTAGAGTTTAGGGTCTAAGACATGAAGGTCTAAGACATTAAACTACTTGAGACCCTAAATCCTAGGTCCTAAGCACCAATAAGCCCACAGGACTCCCGGTCACAGAGATTATCCCCAGGGGCTCTCAGCAAAATGCCAGAGCCTGCTGTGCAACTCAAGGACACTTCGGGTACCGGCTCCGTCTCTCTGTGGCCAGGCTACAAGGGCAGTTCTCTAAATTAGGGTCCGGTTTTTAGGTCCCCAATACAAAACGGCACCCTTATAACGAGGACCCTAAAAGGGACCCTATTTTCCAAAACTACCCATAAACAGTTCTGGATTGATTCTGGGTGCCAATGTATTCGGTGTGCTTCAGGGTTTGGGGTGTTTAGGCACGGCTACAAGCTCCTGGTTCAAAAAGGTGATGAAACAGCTCACGGATTTGCGGCGCAGGGCCCCCAATCCTATGCCCTAAATCCGAAGCCCTTCAACCCTAGTTTGAGAGCCTCTGTGTCCTCAAAAACCACAGGTCCTTCTTCTGAGGGGTCATGCTATTAAACTTGTAAGCTTGTAGTGCTTGTTCATAGGGTAACGATGTTATATATATATATATACATACACATAATGTTATAGTGCATGATAGTATACCAGCATAGTATATACGCGTATATGATTATCTCATTTTGTTGTGTAGCTATCTTTAGGAACCCGAGGAGCAAGCTTTTAAAGACCCCTTTTTACCAAGAGCCGTAAAGGCTGCTGACCACCATCCCAGCAAGGACTTCGGTCATTTCGTGAGGCTAAGTGAGCTTGATTTTGGAGGCTTCGGGGTGCGAATCTAAGATGCAGAGTTTTGTAGTTTGAGGGGTTTAGTTTTCGTGGAGGGTTTTGCACTTCTGGGAGGGTTTTGGGGTTCTGGCCCTTAGACACATTGCGAAGCCAAAACCGAGAATCAACCCCTGAGTCCAATGAATCGCTAGTCTTCCCAAGCCCCCCAAAACCCCCGCCATCCCCGAACACCGAGACCTGTAGCAATCCTCAACCCGAAAACCGAAGGGCCAAACCGACGCTAAGCTGAAGCACCTTTGCGCAGTCTAAAACCATCTTGAACCGCCCATCACAACATGACCCAGCGCCCCAAAATACCACCAATCCGATAGCCTCAAGGAAGTCGGCGATCAAGAAAGATGTGGGCAAGAAGAAGCTTCGCTTCCACATCGAAGGTCGCCTCAGGGTTATGTGGAATTTCAGAAGAAACCCTAAACCTTAAAACTCCTAAGCCATCGGCTTACGGCGCCCAGTGTTGCAAGAGGCTTCGAGGGTTTTTTGTTGTGTCTTTCGGTACCAGTACCTCGTGAACAGCTTGTGCCCTCAAGGGTCAGGCTTAGGGATGTGAAAGGCCCAGAACAAGGCCAGGGCCACAGTCAAAGAGCGAATCTGAATTTTGGCCACTGCCCCCACCCAGTAACAGTTGCCGCAGAATATGTTAATTCATCATCCACATATATAGATTAACTAACTAACTAAATAAATATAAATAAATAAATAAATAAAAAAATATATATGAAGGGCCCTTAGTAGTACTCTTATTATAGAGTGTTTACAGTAGGGGGGGCAGTACTCAGCCTGAACCGCTGAAAGTACGGAGTCTCTGCCTGGAACGACCGCCGCTGAATCCAGGACATTTTGGGCTTAGCCGCTATAAACCCTAAACCTTGTAACCCTAAACCCTTTAAGGTTCCACTATAAACCCTAAACCCTGTAACCCTAAACCCTTTAAGGTTCCACTATAAACCCTGAACTCTGTAACCCTAAACCCGTTAAGGTTCCACCATAAACCCTAAACTTTAAACCCTGTAACCCTAAACCCTTTAAGGTTCCACCATAAACCCTAAACCCTGTAACCCTAAACCCTTTAAGGTTCCACTATAAACCCTGAACTCTGTAACCCTAAACCCGTCAAGGTTCCACCATAAACCCTAAACTTAAAACCCTGTAACCCTAAACCCTTTAAGGTTCCACCATAAACCCTAAAGCCTGTAACCCTGAACCCCTTGAAGGTGGCGAAGCAGAGGAGTCATTCCTGGAACTGTTGCCGCCGGTCAGCCTCTCGTCGAAGTCATAACTTGTTTGGTTAGGGTTTAGGGTTAAGGGGTTTAGGGTTTGGGGTTTGGTTAGGGTTCGGAGTTTCATGGAGTCGCAGAAGGACCCTATTAGGGGGTTATCCTACGTGTGACCCCCAGTAAAAACTTGCTCATTAAGCCCATTCTCCCTTGAGGAGGCGGTCAGTTTAAATGACATCATGGGGTGGCTTTGCTGCCCAAACAGGTGGAAATCATAAGCACAACACCCTCTTACGTTCTGTGTATATATATATATATACTCGTACTATAGTTACTATAGTATGCCCCCAAACCCTATTCTGATTCTGATTCTGCTTACTGAGGCCCCTACATGAACCTCTGCCGGGCCATGCCATAAGCCACCACAGTTCTCGCCAGTCCAGGGTTTATAATATGTCTACTAAAAGTTGCAATGGCCCTAAGCTCATGTTTATGAAGCCAGTGAACTATGCTCCGGTTCAAGACGGCGGCCCCGAACCCCATAAGCCCGAATCTCGAGGTCTCTCGAGGGTTTTAGGATTTAGGGTAGATGTTCGCTCTAGACTTTCGAGACTCTGAATACTTGGGTATTATTTCACGATTTCTTGCAAAGATGGATTCTCCATGAGATGATAAGTAGGTGTGTTATCCCCCCCAACCTCAGGCCATCGGCCCTCAGTATTGGGGGCTCCAGGTCGAATGATTGCAAGATGTACGTCCTAACCTAAACCTTAAACCCTAAAACGCTCAAACGAATCCTAAACCTTGAATCCTAGACCGTCCACACTACACGACCTTCAGGCCTAAACCGCCCAGAAGCCCTGAAACCTTGAACTTTACACACACACACACTTTGGCTCGTCGGCCTCAAACCCAACAGCCTACATTAATCCTAAATCCTCAACCTCTTAACCCTTAAACCCCAAGGCCTAAACTCCAAAGCCGGATAGCGGAAACGCTCAGACCCTAAACCCTCAAATGCTAGACTCCTCTTTCTTTAAACCCAGACAGCAAAGCCAACTCAGGTGCCGACCCGCCCGCGGCCGACCTAAACAAGCCCAAGACGCCATGGCTACTGTCTCTTGGCGGGTGTCCTTCGGTGAGACGTTTAACTGAGGTATTTTGAGGGGGTTTGGGGCGTAAGTTTGTGGGTTGCAGCGGGACCTGCGCCCATGTTGCTAGAAGAACGCCTAGAACAAACACAAAAACAATTTCAGTCCACATGGCTCTTCTGGGGCCTAAGCCAAACCCCTAAACCCCCGAGGCCCTCGAGCAAGATCCCAAACTCAAGCAAACCCTCTTCCCCCCTCGCAATCACACGTATCAGAGTCACTGACTTCCCCCCTACTGGGTTCTTGCCCAAGGAGCTTAGATCATGACATGGTTGCCTTGCTACGGTAAGTTAATTGAAGTAAACCCCTTTCCTTAACAAGAATCCAGACTGCTCTCTATCATGCTTTAGAAGCTTCTGGAATCCATTTATTGGTATTACAGACAATCAGGGCACAACTGAGACTACCTTAGGGGTGTCCGGAAGTTGACCCCAAAATTCCAAATCGTAAACCCTACGCCTACACCCGAAACCCCGAACCCCTAGAAATGGACCCTGTGCCCTTACCTAAGCTCTTTCGTTGTGACGTTAGAGCCTGTGCGACGAGCCCTTAAGCCAACAGTCGTCAGCACTTTTTGCAGTTGGTGGGTTAGGTTTTGGAGTTTAGGGTACACACTTGGAGGTTCACAGGTAGTTATAACTGGGGTTGTAAGTAAGGTAACTATAGTTATAACCCTTTTTAGGGGACTTATAACCACACTTATAACTACCCATGAAACTCCAAGTAGGGCAGTCAGTAGTTCTAGTTCGTGCTTTGGCTGTTGCATGTTTCCTGCTGTCATCCATGGGTCCAACGCACAGAACAACTATCTGCCATTGCCTCAGCACTGGGCTAAACAAGAATTTCAACTCGTAAGTGAAAAGCCGGGTATCTGCACACGGAAGGGGAGAGTCATGTAGCTTCGCACCAAAAAGCTTCGGCACTCGAGTAGCTTCCGAAAGTGGCCCAAGCTTACCCTGCCATAGACCAACATGGAACCTACAACAGCGTGCGTTTTAGACTGGCAAGCGCCGACATGTATTGAAGCCGCTGAAAGACCACACGCCTCAGGCATGCCATGGACATTGAGCCGTGCGGCGACCATGCGTTCCTAAGATGCAATGACTGCGGCGTCGAAGTACTGCTCGGCTTAACGGCACCTCTTTTCGAAATGCTTCATGCTTACTTTGAGCTTGTGTCTGTGTGAAGCAATAAATCCTAAACCCCAAACCCTCAGCACCGCCACCTGCAACAGAAGTACCAACACCTGCCGACTGCTACCTTTGGCAGAAGGCGTTTCATCCCTGGTCTCTGCGAAAACCGGGCTTTGTCGCTTGGGGTTTCAGGTTTCGGATTTGGTTTGGGTTTCATGAGTCAAGCTTTAGGGTCTCGGGCCTTCAGACTCTAAGCGTCAGGGCTTCGAGGTGTTCTAGGGTTGGGGGTTGTGGGCGCTAGGCTTTAGGACTTCAAGAATTAGGATCTGGCGGTCCTCGAGTTGAAGTCGGTTGTCGTGGTTTTCGTGGTTTTAGAGGTAGACAGACAGCTACACAGATATATATGTATATATATATGGGGTTTGGGGTCTATAGGACAGAGTCTGATAATACATATATATATATGTATATGTACATAGATAGACAGAGGAGAGAGAGAGAGAGAGAGAGAGCGAGCTCCAGCTATACCCTTGCCTAGAGCAGGCGAAACCTCTGCCCTACCAAACCGGTGGGGAAAAAGGCAGCGCCAAAGGCGCGGGTCTGACGACGGTGGGCCTCTTGCACCGTGGAGAGGGAGAGGGGGAGAGCGCCAAACCCTGAAACCCTGCTGGAAGCCAAAAGAAAGGGTTCTTTGAAGCAAAGACACCACCATAGGCTCATACTTGGAGGTTCATGGGTAGTTATAAGTATGGTTATAAGTCCCCTAATGTAGGTTCTAACTGCAGTTACCCTACTTATAACCCTACTTACAACTACCCATGAACCTCCAAGTACCCACGTCATGGCTGGAACACCTCCCCAGGGTGAGTCGCGGGACTCAAACCGAGACTGTGGCCAAGGCCGAGCCCTGGTTGGCGGGGGGGGGGGGCTTGGGGGGTTTAACCCGTGTAGTTCGTGGCATTTGGATTCAGGTTTGGGTAGTTTGGGTGCAGGATCAGTTCGGGAGATTCGGTAAAGTTTAGGGCTTGATGGAGACGGCTTTTAGTGAACAGCGAGACCCCTCAGACCGCTGGCACTGATGACAGGGGGGCTTTGGTTAGGGGGACTTTACTTACGTCTGCATGTGTGTGTGTGTGCGTGCGTGCATGCGTGGGTGTGTGTGTGTGTGAGAGAGAGAGGGTTTAGGGTTATCTTATGGTCTGGCTTACACTAACCGAGGAGCACCCAATCGCATTTATGGCTTAGAGCTTGCAGCTCGAGTCCGTGCGAGAGAGAGAGCGAGAGAGAGCTTGCAGAGTCATCAATTCTACAAGGGGTGGCACTCAGCTTTAGTAGCTTCTGTTCAAGTGCTTTCGGCTCCCTAACAAACCCGACACCCTAAACTGGGCTCTTGTTGGTTTGCGGTGTCGTCGTCGCTTTGAGCCGAAGCTACTCTAGAAGAGGTAAGCCTCCGAAATCCTAGGCCCTACTTTTAGAAGAATCCCTGCACGCCCAAACCGGAAACCCGTGGTCCTATAACCCCAAGATAGTAGGATCCATACACGGAACGCTCACTAAGACCCAACGGTTCTGAATCAGGTTCCATTGTTAGTGCTGGTTCGGTTACGAGCCCACAGGCCTCTTGAATGATTGCTTTTGAAGTCACGAGCAGGCTACGAGCAACAAAGCCATGAGACTAAACATCTGAAGCCGGGGAGCCCAAAGTTCAGACTCTGAGCTATAAACTTCAGCCCTTGAGACCTACATTCTAAACCCTCAACTCGAGCTATGTCTAGAGTCTAGCTGGCCTTTACTTGGCACCCCGAGCCCTAAATCCGTCATGCTGTTTGTGAGGCGAGCCCAAGACCGTGCTGCAGATTCGGCGCTTGTGGCTATGGTGTGGCATCGTGACCGCAGTTTCGGATACAGGGGATTTCAAGACCTTGTGTCAAGATACAGGTGTTGCTCGCGAAAGATCAATAATACATACATCTGCAAGTAGCCCCTAAGCCCTGAATCGTCGCCGTACTTTGAACTTTCTCAGCTTGCGGGGTTGGGGAAGAACTGTTCTCACAGTTAAAGCTGAGTAGTAGGAAACGGGGCATCCTTACTATCAGGAGGTTCTGAGGAATTAGAACTCCAAGGAGGATCCCCCCAACAAAAAACTTATCTGGAAATGTACAAAAGATGCTATCCCCTTATAGTCCCGATATGCTTACACTGTAATACCAAAAAATAACGCCAGCATCTTATTCGAACAGGGAAGGCTCCTATATCATGCCATGAAGCCCGAGGGCTTGATGCCGAGTGTAGCTCTTAGGATAGCGATGGCCGAGTGTAGCTCTTAGGATCCTCGAAAAGCTGTGCCGACTTTGATTTCATAGACAGTTCCGAAATAAAGATCTGTTCTGGTACGTTTTTGACGGCTGCTCAGTGTTGAAGGTATCCGCGCCCTACGGTTTACGAGATTTAGGGTCCAGGGTTCAGGTTTGGGAGGGAGGGAGGGAGGGAGGGAGGGAGGGAGGGAGGGAGGGGGGAGGGGGGAGGGAGAGGGAGGGAGGGAGACTCTAGTAAGGCCGATCCGATTGGCAATAGCATCGCTTAAATGCCAAACCCGCAAAGCCTACACCATGCATGTGCTTGGCGCGGCCCGTCCTGACTTTTCAGGAGCCTTAATTCAGCCCTCAAGCGCAACACCAACCATGCAACACAAAAAAGCCCTGTTTTTCTAAAGACATCACAATCACCTACAGACTTTTGCGCAAACCCGTAGAAAGCCGTATTGAAACCCTAGATACCAGACTCTACAAACCCACATCTCAGAACTGCAAACCTCATACCACCCAACCTTACGACAACACACTCTTAAACCCTAAACCCTGACTGTCTCTCAACCCTTTAGTACCCTTCTAAAGACACCCTACAGGAAGTTTTAAAGGAACCTAGACGGGGCCCAAAAAAGAGACCCTAAAAGTGACCCTGACGGGAACCCAGTGGGAACCCATAGAAATGAACCTGTACTGTTGATGATTGATATGTATATATATATATATCCTGCACTACCTGAAGTGCCGGGAATTGTGGTATATTCCTTATTATATGGGTAATTAATGCAGGATTTGCATCATAAAACCGTATCATTTAGACTTCTAAACCCTAAACCCTAAACCCTAAAACCCTAAACCCTAAACCGAGAGGCCTCTCCGATCGGCACGGAGCTCCGGTCTTGATCTGCCCTGTGCGGAGACCGACCACGAGGTCCGCGATGAAGGCGTCCTGAAAAAAGGGGGAGGGGGGGTTTAGGGTTTAGGGGTTTTGGGGGTTTAGGGTTTATCTACAGGGGCTCCTTAACTGAAAGGGGGTCATTGAAGGCTTCTAACAGGCATATAATGGAGGGGCCTTAATGATTAGAATAGGGTTTTGTGGCATATTATACTACAAATAGAATAAGGAACCCCCCAAATAATATAGGTAGTTAGTGCGGCCCCTATATTAATACAGGCCAGAAAGCATATGAGAAGGATGCTTGAAAGGGCTCCATAAGATTTATGATCAGGGTTGCTCTAAGGGCTTGTTGTAAGGGCCTCGTAAAGGGCAAGCAGGAGGAGAATACAAATAGTAGGCTGTGGTTTGGGCTTTAAGCCACGCCAACCCTGAACCCTAAAACCAGAAACCCTAAGCCCTGAACCCTAAACCCTAAACCCTAAGCCCTAAACCCTGAACCCTAAGCCCTGAACCCTAAACCCTAAGCCCTAAACCCTAAACCCTAAGCCCTCAACCCTTCGCCTTAAGCCCCAAACCCCCGAACCCTGAACCCCAAAACCCTAAACTCCCCGCTCCCTACTTAAAGGCTCATGGGACTTAGTAGGTAAGGTTATAAGTACCTTAGTTGGGCTTATAAGTGATTATACGTATAGTTACCTTGTTTATACCCCTAGTTACTAGTTCCCATGATCCTTTAAGTACAATAAAACCCTATAACTATAGCTCTCTTACAAGAAAGAGCACTTATAGATCCCTTTGAGGACCCCTTAACCCTAGTTGCTCAGTCCCATGGTCCTTTTAGTACTGCATTAGCTACAGGAAAGCTCCTCCGTCTCGCCGGATCGGTGGCTGACCATGACCTGAGGTTCCAACGGGTTTAGGGTTTTAGGGTTTAGGGTTTTAGGGTTTAGGGTTTAGGGCTTTAGGGTTTTAGGGCTTTAGGGTTTTAGGGTTTTAGGGTATGGGGCTTATGGGGTTTAGGGTTTAGGGTTGAGGGCTTTAGGCTTTAGGCTTTAGGCTTTAGGGTTTAGGGTTTAGGGTTTTGCTATCCTGGCTTTTTGTTTGTTTTTTTGGTAAAGGCCTTTTGGTGACTGCCGTGGGCTTTTTTTGTTTTACGGGCCTTTTGGTGACTGCTCGAGTACGAGCGCCTCCAGCTCTTTCGAGTAGGCAATCGCCCTTGGGGTTTAGGGCCTTAGGGTGTTTCGGGTTTAAGGTTGAAAGTTTAGGGTGACAGGTAATCATAGTACTTAATTAGCAATCATTTGCGCTTCTGGGCTATGGAGGGAGTTGTCGGTTAACTCTGGTGACTCTGGTGACGACCTGCTTTCGCTTGCCACAGCGACGGCTGCTTGCCTGCCTGCTGGGGCTTGGCAGGAGGTCGGCGTGTGTGCTCGGATTGAGTGTCTTTCGTATTGATGAAGATTCTTCAGGGGGGGTCTGAGGGTTCAGGGGTTTAAAATTTAAGGGTTAAGGGCTTAAAGTTTAGGTTTTTTCAAAGTTTAGGCTTATTCCATCCTCGCCAACCCTACATTACTGAGAACACTCCCCACACCCTGAGCAAACTCCCAGCTTTATATGCACCAAAGAAACGGCTAACCTTGCATTCCTGACGGCTGAGCTGGTGGACACAATTCTGCACTATCCATTCATAGGAGTATACCAGCATTCCCATAGTTTAATTTTGAAGTTGTTAAGGGTAAGGCAGGACCTAAACCCAAAACCTTAAACGCTAAACCCTAAACCCCGCACCCTAAACCCTGAACCCTAAACCCAAAACCCTAGACCCTAAACCCAAAACCCTAAACTCCCTAAACCTTCCCTAAACCCAAAGGTGCCAAGCCTGAGCCCTTCGGCTATTCCCCCCAAACCCGAAACCCTAAACCCGAAACCCTAAACTCTAAGCCCTAAACCCTAAACCCTAAACTCTAAACCCTAATCTCTAAACCCTAAACTCTGAGCCCTAAACCCCTAAACCCTAACTTGCAAGGCCAGGGTGCGCCCCAGCCAGCAAACTGGGACATGCATGCTGCCTCGACGGCCTGCGCACCCAGAGAGACCCGGCTACCCAGAGAACCCAATACCCCTTAATCAAGGGATATACCTTAAATCGTAAGATTGAGGCCCCTATAATTTAAGGCATATTCCCTAATTAAGGGGTCTTGGGTTCTCTGGGTACCCCGTAGGTAAGGAATATAGATGAAGTCATAGCCAGACTCCTTACACACTTTGAAGCAATCTTTTTTTTTTCAGATTGTCAGGAAAGCCTATGTACTTCAAGCTTTTGGTTCGGGGGGCCTTAGGGGTGTCCGGTCTCAGGCATTCGGGTTGAGGGTTCAGTTTTGAACACGTTGAAAACAGCACTGACCTCGTAATTCTACCATGTTTAGGGCTTATAGGGTTTAGGGTTTAGGGTTTAGGGCTTGGGGTTTAGAGTTTAGGGTTTAGGGTTTAGGGTTTAGGGTTTAGGGTAGCAACCATGTTTGCATTTAGCGTATACCCAGGGCCACCGGCCCGCAAGCCCTAAACCCTAAACCCTGTGTACCCTAAACCTTATCATGTAACCCCAGGCCCATACCCTCTAAAGCCTAAACTCTAACCCCACACGCTCAACCCTAAACTCCCAACTCCATATCCTAAACCCGAAACCTCATCCCTCGATCTAATTGCCCCCGCATGGCCTGGCCTGTCCTGAGTTATAGAAATTATAATACGGAGCCCTGGGAATAAGGCTGATGAGATAAATCCTGCATTACCCATATGAAGGAATATACCATAATTCTCATAGGTTAGGGTTCTTAAGGTAATGCAGGATTGCAATATTATCAACAGTAGTACTGGTGATTCTTCCGGCCTTAAGCCTTGCACACTCTGCCCTAAAACTCCAGGAGGACGGAAAGCCGATCGAGCATAGAATGAGGATCCTCCTATTTTGGTTTAGGGCCCCTTGCTCCTGAAACACCAAAATGGAACTCGATCATCAAAACGCAGTCACGTGTCTTGACCGACCGCTCCGGCACATTCAATCCTAAAAACCAACCCCTGAACCCCAAAAGCCTTGACACCAAATCCCTCGCTACCTTAACAAGCTTAACTCTAAAATTCCAAACCACAAATCCAAACAAGTAGATGAAATATGTCAATCTTATTATTATAGCAAAGGGTTTAGGGTTTAGCCCGGCCGCAACGGCGCTCACATAGAACACAGACACACCGCGATGTTCATGCCAGCATCACATAACTCACCTAAACCCAATTCGGATCTTACGGTTGCCAATATCTCTGAGGCACAACCGAAATGTCGCTGGTGAAATGTCACTGAAGTCCAGGCGGCTTGAGCTTAGATAGATAGATAGGTAGATAGATAGACAGACAGATATTGATATTGATATTGATATATTGACATCGATATTGGTATTACTGTTGATATAGATTAGTTATAGATTGGCCCCCCCCCCACGCTGCCAAGATATAAAAAAAGAACTAAAACTCAAAGGTGAACACCCCACACCCTTGCAATCGAAATCCAAACCACAACGGCCTACCATCCTTTTGACTCCACAAAGCAATATGATGAGGAGAAGGGCAAGTGCAAGAGTTGACTACATGTGAACATGCCAAAAAACCGCGAATGCTTCAAGCTGTCACTGCCTCCGTCACAGACCCGATCTGGTTCACCTCTCGGCATTCGGTGTTGGGATTAGGTTGATAGCGTTTCTTGGCTTCCGGTTCCGAAGATACCAGACCTAAGGAGCTTAGAAACGAAGGATTCTGGGATGCCCTACGTAGCCCTAAACCAGGTGCCAAATCCGATGACCTTTGGATCCAGGTTCGGGTGAGCTCCACCTTCTCGTTGGGGGGTTTAGGTTTTAGGGTCAAAACCCGAAACCCTAAAACCCCTAAACCCTAAACCCTAAACCCTAAAACCCCTAAACCCTAAACCCTAAACCCCTAAGCCCCTAAACCCCTAAGCCCTAAGCCCCTAAAGCCCTAAGCCCCAAAAAGCCCTAAACCCCTAAACCCCTAAACCCCTAAACCCTAAACCCTATGACCAAGAAACTTCGGGTTCGGGCGGGCTTTGGCTTTGGGCCAGGGGACGAGGGATTTTTGGGCTCAGGGCTGGGAGCTCTTGAGGACTCGGGAAGGGGCTTAGGGGCTTAGGGGTTTAGGGCGTTTAGGGGGTTTAGGGGGTTTAGGGGGTTTAGGGGGTTTAGGGGTTTAGGGGTTTAGGGGTTTAGGGGTTTAGGGGTTTAGGGTTTAGGGTTCAGGGGTCCTCCGTCCGTTCCC
>CAJNJA010007368.1:3542-16187 GCA_905231915.1 Symbiodinium necroappetens
GGGGGGGGGGGGGCCCTGCCGGCAGAGCGCACCTGAGTCCCTGAGTCGACACTCGTCACACCTTCTGTCACAGTTCACGGACGTGGAGATCACCAAGTTCGTCCGCGCCACACCCTCAGAGCATCCGCATGGTCCCGCTTGTCCTGCGAGTTGAACCACAACTAAGGCGATGGAGATCCACCTGCGCTACGCCGGCGAGCCGCTGTGCCAAGAGGGCGAAGCAGGTGCAAAACATCGCAAGAGAGGAGTGGCCAATTTAAGAATCTGCTTTGGCCAGGTGATGGCCTCTTCGTGGTGCTGATGGGCACGATCTCTTGCTACAAGGGCAGCCAGCCGGGGAGCTCAGGGCCGCAGCGACGGCACCGATGGCCCGCTGGAATCCGCTGGACTTAGGCTCTGCACCATCAAGCCCCCGGGCTCCCTCATCGACGAGGAATTTTTTTTCGGGTTTAAAAGCGATGAGGGCGGATGCGGTTTGCTGGCAGGCTGCGGTGTTGTACAGCTACCCAAGGCAGCAACCCGAACAGTGAGTCCCGAGAGCTGTCTAGAGAGAGGTCTCCTTGAAGCTGGGAGGCCCTACTTCATGAAGGCCCAGGGCGAGCCGACGCCCTCAAGGGGCCCTGGCAGAGACGAGTCACGGGTCGCTGACGGGTCGCTGAGGTGTGTGATGGCCAAGCTTTGCCGCCACTCGGCAGAAAATGTCGGAGCTGCGCGCAGCTGCTTTTTTCCCCGGCTCCGCGAGGAGCTTTTTCGCTTTCGCTTGAGGCAAAGATTATGTGGACCTTGGCACGCGCTTCCAGCTGGAGCCTTGGCGAGACCACAGCCCTGGCGACATTTGAAAGAGAAGGCAACCAAAAGAGAGATCAAAAGGTTCTATGCGCGGGAGAAGTACAAGAGCCTCCTGATGGAAACGAAAGTGCCGCTCTCTCAGGATCTTGGAGAGCCCAAGTGCAAGAAAGAGAGTTCACCGGTGAGTTTCACGTGGAATACGTCAGCGTCTCGCATGCTGTATACGGACAACATAGGTTACTAGCCCGAGAGCAGGGCCTTGGTTTTGTCACTGAATCTCCATGCTGGAGGCCGCGAATGCAGACGCCCTGCTGCCTCCTTCCCTCCCATGATGTTCCTCATGTTTCGAGGTTCAACAAACACTGCGACAGTACACCGTACCGTAAAGATCAAAGCAACCCTGAAAGTAATGGAGCGTCTCTTTCCAGGGACCACACCAAGTGCATCACGATCTTGAGCCACATAGGTGGCAAAGTCGGGGTATGAAGATAACGTCACTTCCTCGAGAGAAAGTACTCTCACACACACACACACAAAAATAAAAATAACACAAAGGAGCAATTAGAAGCTCACAGTTAACGGTGGCTTCCGGGGTTCGTGGCGCAAAGTCGTGTTTTCCACTGTGCAAAAGTCTGCGACAAATGCCTCATGCCGTCAGCAAGCGACAAGCGAAACGTTGTGCCAAAAGTCGTGTTGTCGTATACCACGGTACATCAAAGTACAGCGTGGAAAGCGATCGGCACAGTGAAGGCAGCGATCCAAAAGTAGACGCATCGTGACTAACCAAGAAGGGCGCAAACTGTCACATGTTGCATACACGTGCCCAAGGACGTGCAGGTCCCGAAAAGTGGGCACGTTACAGGCGTGGTCTGGCAAAGTGCTGTACCCGAACTCAGAACTAAATTTGCTAATGAAGGGTGGGTGATGTAAAGCAACTCAGAGATTTAAGAAGACAGCGAAAAAAGGTAATGCGCAAACGTGTAAACGAGCAATTTCCGAATAGATTTGTTGATGAAGGGGAAACATCAGAACCAGAGAAACCTAAGCCCGATATTGATAACGTATTCAATCACGCTCAGCAGTTGCTTATGAACGCCGAGTTTCTGGTTGACTATTCTATCGTACCTGGTAAGCAGAAGGACAGAATAATCATTGAAATTCCTGTTGATAAGTCTTGAGAAAAGAACTTCTGAAGAAACACACTTAAAGAAATAGCAACTATACATATATATATATATATGTTGTTAAGTGGAAAATGGATTATACGGATTTGAAAACGTGTAAAATGCAAGTGAAGTTTATCAAAAAGATATATGAAATGAAAACAAATGAAATAGATTGTCAAAATGAAATAAGTGAGCTAAGAAGCTTAGTTAACTCATATGAAGGTGACCGAAGGTGTTTTTGATTATGAAGATGTTCGTAATGTCACGTATGATATTTCTGTTTTCGAAGGTAAACATTACTATCAAAAATAGTTAGACAATATCCTGACTTAACTTAACATATTGAAATAATGTGTAGCAGCGAAGGAAACAAAAACAAAATATATTTAGATGGCAAACCAAAGAATGCTGTTAAGTGGATTAATACAAGCATTAAGGACATTGAAAAGGAATATGGCGACCTTATCAATCCTGAATACTACACCAGATATTTGAATAGCATGTATGTATAATGTAGTTACAATCCGCAAAAAATTTACGGAACATAAGTATATTGTAGTTACAACCGTTGTATCAAACCTAAATCCTATTATCGTCATTTTATTAAAGATGACCACTTCCATTTTCAAGGGTTAGGCATTTAGGGTTGGAGAATATGGTTTTCTGTGGAGGTTTTGGTGTATGGAGTTGAGGTTGGTGTTTTTCTATGGGGTTCGGTGTGGTTCCATAGTATGGTTTTCTTCATGTGTGGGTTTTGGGTTGGGGTTTTTGGTGAGTTTGGGGTTGAGGTATAGGTTGTTATGTTTTGGGGGTCTCGGGTTGAAGTCTTGGATTGGGTTTTTCGATGAGGTGGGAGTTTTGGGTTGAAGTCTTGGATTGGGCTTTTTGGTGAGGTGGGAGTTGAGGTATCGGTATAAGTTGTTATGGTTTGGGGGTCTTGGGTTGAAATCTTGGATTGGGGATTTTTGGTGAGATGGGAGTTGAGGTATAGGTTGCTATGGTTTGGGTGCTAGGGGGTGGTGCATGGTTAGGAAATGGAAATGGTCATTGCTAGCTAAACAGACGTGAATCAAGAGTCATAGACCCTCGAAAAACGTGAAACAAAAACCTAAAATACACGTAAAAGAATGTGGACAAAACCTAGAACACTCAAGAAAACACGTGAAACACAACCTCAAAAAATTAAAGAAGCAAAAAATAATCTTGAAAAGCGTGAAAAACTTAAAACAAATTTCAATCTTAAAACACGTGAAACAGTTTAAACTCAAAATAAACATGAAAGGTGTGAAAAAAGTTTAGAACATCTGAAAATACATCTTATTTAAACGTGGAAAACCTGTACACAACGCAGAAGGTAATAGTAAGCTAACCTGTGGCCCAATTCCCAATCCAAACGAAGGAGTTCCATCTTTTGGATTGGAAAGACATTGTTCATAATGCTGGAATCAGGCTTGTTTTCCAACATCAATGGGAGTTCGGGGTCGAAACAGCCCGTGCTTGTGACATGTGGTTGGAGTCAAACCTAGGGTTTGCTGGGTCTGGGATGCAAGTACGGAGCATCATGACCATCAAGCCGGGTTTGCGGGAATATCCGTCATGGAGCATTTGAGGATGGGGGTTTTCTCCGACAAGGGGGTGGGGGGCGGAGGGAGCACGTTTTTCACAGGCGCCGAAAAACGCGGAAAAAACACGTGAAATAGACGTGCCCGGGCAGTCGCCAAACGTGGAAAGAAGGTGAAAAAAAAAGTGAGCGACAAAGCAGCGTCCGGAAGGGCTCCCGAAAAAACGTCCCCCGCTCGAAAGCTTCCCAAACAAACCGAATTCTCCTTTACCTTTTCGTGCGTTCGTCAGTTTGTCTGGCATGTCTGAACATCCCGTAAACATTCTGAAAGGTTGGGGCGCTATCAACCCATGAACAGGCCCCACAAATCGAAGAGCGTAAGCAACCAGCCCCCACCAGAAACGAGCATCATGAGCATCAGCCGGGTTTCGGGCGAAATGAAAGCGAGCATCATGAGCATCAGTCGGGTTTGGGGCCTTTGGAGGCACAGTCTGGGTTGTTATTTGTTTGCTCGAATGAATTTGCGGGTCTTTGGGCGCCTTTGGAGGCACAGTCTGGGTATCTGTTTGCTACCAATGTTGTAAGTTTCCGTATGCTGTTCTTGCGTTTGTTGTGTGCTGTTGCCTCTGTTCTGAGTTTCCATGTGCATTTCCTGTGTGCCGTTACCTTTGTTTTGCGTTTGTTCACCTTTGTTCTACGTTTTGTGTGGGCCGTTACTTTTTCTGCGGTCTTTCACTTTGTTTTTTACGTTTGTTTGTGCGTTGTAGGTGCGCCGTTACGTTGTTTTATGCGTTTGTCACCATTTCTTTGCTTTTGTTTGTGCGTTGTACGTGCGCCGTTGCGTTTTTTATGTGTTTGTATTAACGTTTTTTATCCCAAGAGGAGATAGGATGCAGGCGACATAAAGTCAATGCCGCTATAGGCTATGTTCATTTTTGTAAGCATCACACACACACACACACACGCAATGTGATTTCGCATGTGTTCCTAGAAATCTTGTTAATGTGTTGTGTTGTCAGAGACATGATCTATCATAAAGTAAGGTAAACACACTACTTTTTGTCGAGAAATGCTGGCCTTTGCAGCGGCCTACTGTTGACAGATCTTGACTCTCACTCTCTCTCTCTCTCTCTCTCCCTCTCCCTCTCTCTGTCTCTCTCTCTCTCTCTCTCTTTTTGTATGTATTCTTGTATGTATGCATACACGCACACATACATACATAACATAACATAACATAGCATAGCATATCATAACATATCATAACAAAACTAACATAACATAGCACACCATTACACAACACAGCATAGCATAACGTATCACAGCATAACATATGTTATCTTAAGTTCTGGTATTTCATGGTATGTTATGTTATGTTATGTATGTTATGTTGTGTTGTGTTGTGTTATGTTATGTTATGTTATGTTGTGTTATGTTATGTTATGTTATGTTATGTATGTATGTATTATGTATGTGTGTGTGTATGCATGTATGTATGTATGTATGGATGGATGGATGGATGGATGGATGGATGGATGTGTGTATGTGTGTATGTGTGCATACATGTATCAGATGTGGGTACATACATATAAAGATAGCTAGATAGACACAGACAGAGAGGGCGAGACCTTCTGCATAAGTGTATGTTTGTATGTATGTACGGGCGATTCAGGCTCGAGACGATGCCGCCAGAGGGCATCGCTCGCATCGCCGACACTTTGCAGAAGCGGACCTACCAGCCCAAGGAGGAACCAAATGCAAGCTGAGAAGAAAGAAACAGTTCCCTCCCGCTCGGGATCCCACGATCGAGGACATCATCCGGCAGCACGAGGAAGGCAAGGAGTTCTTTATCATGCTCTCGGGCGTCGCCACGGCCTCGGAAACAGAAAAAGTGCCTAAAAAGGGATATGTGGCTGAGGGGAGGTTGCATGTTCTCAGGCACGAGTCTGGGTCCGAACAGGCCGGGGGCTTAAGCAACTCGGTCCTCCCGCGAAGTGCTCCTCGAAGAGGCAACGATGAGCAGGAGTATAAGCGCTACAAGGCGGGAGACCTGTTCGGAGAGCCGGGCTCCCAAAGCTCCCGGCCCGGTGCCGCCGCCTTCTGACTCCTCACTGAGGCTCGCGCTGCTGAAGAACGCTCCCCGGGCGGCCTTCGTGTCTGCGGTCACCAGCGTCGAGGCGCACACGGGGACGTGTTGGAGACGTGTGGAGCCTTTGTGTCTCCTGGTTCGAGGTGCTGGCCCTGACCCGGAAGCAGTTCGAAAGGTGCGGACTGCCGCCCCCCCGGCCCCACCTCCCGCTCCTTTTTTCCAGGCTCTTCGGGCCCATGACGGACCTGCAACAGCAGCAGTACCTCACGGATCCAAGGCGGACTGCAGGGCCGCCCCAGCTGGAGCTCCCAGTCTCAGTCGTCAGGAAGCTCATCGCAGACTTCTACATGACCGGGGACGCTCGGGGACCCCGCGGCAGTCTGAAGCTGCATCAGCTGACGCCCGGAGCCTCTCTTTGCTCGACTCGATGCTACTCTATACAGCTTCCGGCCCCAGGCCAGATGCCAAGGCTCACGGCGAGAGCACCTGGCCTTCCCCCCAGCTCGCAGCGCAGCGCTCGCACTCCAATGTGCCCCGCTCTTTTGAGGTTTGCCGTGTACCGGCCTACCAGTAAGGACGCCATTGCCAAGATGCTGTCTGGGGTGGCCGTACGCACCCTGACTCCCTGACTCTGCAGACCTGGGCACCCGCACCGAGAAAAGGATCTGTGCCTCGCTGAGGTGGGCAAGGGCTTGAACGTGAAGGGGAAATCCGCGAAGAAGGGGGCTGGGGTCCTGAAGCTTGAAGCGTTGCCGAAGGAAGGCAAGAAGTCCCTGCAAAGAGGTGCTCTCTGGCTTCGTGCCCTTCATCCAGATCTCGGACAATGACCACCGGTCCATCATCGAGCAGACGGGGGCCCAAGCCGTGAGAAGCGGCCATGGCGGCCGCGTGGTGCGAAAGACCGGTGCGCCCGCTCTGCAGGTCTCCGCGCGAGTCGCGAGTCACCGTCTACTACAAGACCAAGGCCCGGAGAAGCGAAGGGGAGCGAAGATGAGGGAGGAGTCGAGGAGTCATCCATGTGAGGCTTCGCGGCAGGAGGCGCAGAAGCTCCTCCAGGCACTGGACCGCGGTTCGATCGCGCGAGAGTGGAGCCCCGTTCCGAACTTTTTGGAGGCGGCCTTGGAGGACACCAGCTTGGACATCGAGGCCGCCGGGGGATTTTCGGGCTTTGGACTATGTCCTGTCGTTTTCCTGAGTTTCTCTCCCCTCGTCTCTCTTAAAACAGAGGACCGGTCCATTCGCCTCGTGGACGACTTCCAGCACGGGAGCCCAAAGAAAAAAGCCGCCCGAAGCGCTCAGAATTGGCCTCTGAGGCCCGAGAGTTGGGGCCTGGATCTGCCAGAGCCGCTCATCCGCCAGAGCCCCGCATGGGGGTTCTAAGATTCTAAGGCCGTTTAGAAGTAAGGCCTCTTGAGCCCACACCCGCATCCGCCGCAGAGTGGCACGGAGGCACACATGATCATGCGCAGAAGCATGCATACATACTCCTGCGCGTGCGTTTGCGCCTGCGTTGGCATGCCGCCTCACCTCTACAGTCCCTCCTCAGGACTCTGACTTTCAGACCTGCAAGTTCAAGCACGAGAGACAGTGTTTCAGAAATATTTCTCGACTCCATGTAACGGGAACACACCCAGTGCAACCCAGATCAGGTGGTCACCAGAAGAAAAGCCCTTGTGCCGCTGCAGTATGATTTCTAAGTCCCTCTTAAGTTGGCAGGCTTGTCAGCAACACGAGGTGCCCATTCCACACTGAATTTCAGCGCTCTCTGACTGGACCTCCGGAGCGCACCAACTTGTCCCACGAAGCCTACCTCCAAAAGCAAATGCTTAAAGGGAAAGATCAGCGGTCTGCCCACAGCGATGCAGTACGGCATGCACTACGGCAGTTCCGACCAACAGAGTTGCACACCGCTGCCACGCACCCTTTCGCTGTGGCTGTGACAACAGCTTATAACAAACACGTTGCGGAAAACAACGGGCAGATGCACCTATGACTCCTATGACTATGACCTATATATGGCCCATATGTGTGTGCTCCAGGTCAGGAGGGCTTCGATGCGACAGACGCCAGACTGGGCCCCCCGTTGAAGAGACACGGGTTGTGGTGTTTCCGACAATGCGAGCCTCACGCCAAGCTGCAAAAACGCGGGGAGCCTCCAACGCGGAGCCCAGTGACTTCTTGCAGGTTTGTAAGTATCGTCTTCTTTAAAAAAAAACAGACGCGCGGACGCGCGCAGATACAAAGAGAAGCCCAGACATGGCCTTCGCCGCTGCCAGGCGAGATGTACATCGTGAGATCGGACCTGACCCCGGTCATGGGCCGGGTTGGCCCAGCTTTGGCAGTTTGACACAAGGGGGAGAAAATTCAGAGCCTTCCGAGTCTGAGGTTGGGAGACCGGGCGGCGATCGGAGCCGGCCTTCATGGACATGAACTTGCACGCCATCCGCGGGAAATCCGAGCCCCAGGCTTGCGCGACTCGCTGGCGCCCGCTGGCGCCTGCTGCCGCTGCTTAAGACCTGCAGGTGGTCCTCTACCAGTACGACGAGAGCGACCCGATGAATCCCCGTGGTTTGCTCATCGCGTGAGACCGCCGCTAGCTGTGCTGCGCTGCGTGCTGCCTCAGTGTCTGAGCTCGTCCGAGCTCTCCTCCGCCCTCAATTTAGAGATGGCGACGGCAGGGCACACAAGAGGCGACAAGGAAGTTGCGCTCGGGTCAGGCGAATCAGAGACCGGCACGAATCGGCAGGAGGGGTCGCAGTAGTTGAAGCGAAGAGGACGAGGAGCGGGCGTATAGCAGCCGCAGTAGCAGTCGTGGTCATCGTCTCGTCTTCGGGTCCTTCGTGGCCGAGAAGCCTGGAATGCGCATCCCTGCGGCACGGCCCAATGCCATGGCTTTCACTGCGAGGTATGCGGAGGCCCACGTGAAGCCCGTGGTCTCCGACTTCGACACCTTCACGGTGGGCAGTCGAGGACGGGTGCATGGTGTCTCTTCGTCTCCTCCGCGCGGATATATCCGTCTTGAGGCATGCGCTACAGCCAGCTCCCCGCGGACCAGGCGCGCGAGGGAGCGGCGACGCCATGGGCGGCGACTCCCCCTACGTAACTGCCTGCAGGCGCAGCTCATCACGTGGCTTCTGCAAAGGACGCAGGAAATTTTGGGGTCACTGGACCACAACCCCTGGACTTCCCGGTGGTTGGAGGCGCTCTTTTCTCTCGCTCCCCCTCTCAAAACCCACAGTGTGCACGCCGAGGTGTTGAAGAAGGAGAACGAGAAGGAGGACGTCCTGACGAGGGCCCTTTTTTTGAGGGCGTTTTTCGCCCTTTTCGCCCTTTGTCCGAGGATGGGGTCCACCCAGAGCTGCCCAAGTTCGGCTTCGGGGATCCCACCTCGTGCGCTCGAAGGGAGGACAGACCTTGCGATAGTGTAACGTGTAACAGAGCGGCAGGTACCAGCTCATTGCTGATGTGGTAGCAGAGACTGCTCCTTGTGGTGCTGTCCGCCACGGTGCCGAGTGTAGCCGGGAGCCCATCGCATTGCCATCGCATCGCATGCCGCGTCGCGGTCGTCGCGGCCAGCGGATCGGTGTTTTTTTTCAGCTTAGAATCCGAGGCAACTTCTACTTCCCCCAGGCCGGCCTGCGAGGGGCGCCGCTCGGACTGAGTCAGAGCCAGAGAGCAGCCCAGGAGCTGGACGACGAGTTCCTGGTGGTCTGGCATGGCTTCAACGAGATGCACGGCAAGCGGGGCGCCCGACAAAAAAGTGCTGCCCTAGCTGCCTCGCTGGTCTGTCTCCTTTTTTTGAGGCCTTGGGATTACAAGGATGAGTCCAGCCTCCGAGCCTTCCTGCTTGAGCGCATCAAAGAGGGCTACTCCTTTCCCTTGAATCCGGCCAGGGACCCGCGAGAAAAAAAAGCCCCGCTCGGCGTTTCCCGAAGTCCCGAAGCTTCCAAAAGGTGTGGCCTGTGCGGGACAAGGGCTGGTTCGAGGTCTTCCAGGTGAGCTTTGCGCGCTCCGCTGCAGAGACTTCTGAGAGGGTCTGGGCTTCTCTGCGCTTCTCTCCTCTCGAAAGGCTCTGAACGCCTCGGAGCACGGGGCCGCGGACCTTCAGTCCTGGTTCCCACCCGAGGCCTGTGCAGTGAACAGCGCTCCTAACTGGCCTAACTATAAGAGCTATTTCAACCCGCCGTCAGCTGGACTATTCGAACACCATCGAGCGGCTGCACGCCAAGTTTCCAGAAGGTTTTCGCCTCGTCCAGAAGTGCCGGCCACCCAGCCTTGCCGCCCTTGCCACTTCTGCGAGAAACACATGAGAGCAAGCTCGGAAGGAGTGTCATACGCTGGAGAACATCGAAGCTGGCTTTGATGGTTTCACCTGCACACGGGGAGAGCGCTTGGAGCAAGGATGCTACCAAAAGCCCCAAGACGACCCCAAGACGACAATTTCCGAGCTTTAAAGCCCTCCCTCAATTCGGCGCGATCCGGCTACTGCCGGGGTGGGCTGCCTATACAAAGGAACAATGTTGACAATGGTAAGCGCGAATCCTATCCTTACGCTGTTACGTTGCAATCTATCTATCTATCTACCTATATATATATATATGGAAGTATATACGTTGTAGCACATGGCCTGTGCCTTGAAGCTTTGAATGGCCTTCGCGAGGCGAAGGGTCCGTTGCTGTTTGAGCACCTTATCGACGGCGTGGCACGTGCCCGTGCCGTGCTGGCCAAGGGTGACACTGCCCCGGCCAGCTCTTGAAAAGAGCCTTTCCCAGGGGTTTCTCTTTTTTTCATGACTATGAGACCGCATCTCCCAGAGGGAGTCTTGCTTCCACATCCCAGAAGAAAAGTTGCAGCCGGAAAGACATGGTCACAGCAGCATGAACAAACGGCGGCTCCCGTTTCTCCTGTTGACCGTTGATTCGACTTTCATGGCCCAAGCCAGCATGGCATGAGGCGCATGAGGCCGGAACCCCGAGCTTTCATTTACGAACAAAGAGAGTGTTCGGGCTCCGGCTGTATACAACAGACCGTGGGGGCCACTGACAGTGGGAACCGTGGCATCTCAGGCCCCAACTGAGAACGGGAACTTGTCTCACAAAGGGTGAGCAGTATTGCCCGACCTTGTTGATCTAGCTCACGTTTGTGGTGGTGTTGCAGAGAGGACCGTGCGGGTGCATGCACTCGCTCGCTCTCTTTGACGATCTGTTTTGTGGAAAATGCTCTCAGAATGCTTCAAAAACGTCCACACTGCCCACCACTCCCCAATGTCGCAACTGCAGCCAAGGGCTTCCTTTCTTTACAGCTGTACGCACGCTGCAGAGCATTGCATAGCATTGCAGCGCGCCCAGCGCGCCCTCACTTTCGGTGTGATGAGATAGACGAAGGGTGGAGGGTGGAGACGGCAAGTTGCATTGAGAGCGGCCCTATGGTGCACGAATGCGTTCGCGGGAGGCACTTGGTCCTTGGAGCGCTTCGAGCACGGCGAGCACTCCCTGTCCCGGGGCCCGCACAGCTCGCGTCCGCCCAGCGGTGCCGCCGCTTCTCCGACTCCAGGCCAGGCAAAGACAAAGGCGCGCGCCTGCAGGGGCCGGGCACTTGAACCGCGATGGAAGCACATGTATGGAAGGTACAGGCGACGCCGACGCCGCATCCCTCACCCTGTTTGAAGGGTCCGTGAGGCGGCCAGGCCAGGGAAATATGTGTATCTCGAACGGGAGCCCCCTTCGATCTTCTTTCCAGCTAGGGGAGACGGCGGATGTCGCTACGGTGATACGAAACTGGTGGGCCTACCCGGCGGCCGGAAAGCCCAGGGCGCCAAGAAACACTTCTTGGGCAGAGGCTTTTGTCGGTTCCCAGGTGGGCTTTGGTGCGAGCCTGGAGCTGCCGGTGCAGAAGTTCGAGGTCCTCGACGCGGAGAAGACCGAGCTAGGCCGGCCGGCGCCCATCTACATGTATTGGGCTGATGATATTGATATATATATTTTTTTTTAGGGTTCTGGATCGAACACGGACTAAGAGCCGTGTATTGCCAGGGGCCCCTAGGTGCCGCGAGCCGAGCACAAGTGAGCCATTCCTCGATCTCCAGTTTGGCACAGAAAGGCTCGCGCCAAGCGTTCCAAAGCAAGACGGACTGTGCACAAAGCCAGGCGGGAAGGCCACCCGCCACCACGAAGGGCGCTGGCTCTGCTTGCTGCCCATCACTCGAAGCCTGCGTACAAAGAACTGGCGATGGGACGAAAGGAGGCATGGGAGCCCAGGGCCAACAAGCCTTACGGCAAAGGCTATGGCGGCTGGCCGTCTTCGCAACCGTCCTCGTGGTCCAAGGGCGGTGGCAAGTGGAAGCAAGGTGGATCATGGCAGGCCGAGCACAACAAGGAGACGAAGGACTACTCCTTGTTCCCGTCCTTCGAGATGATGCCTTCCTCGAGCCGGGACGAACCGAAACAAGCTTCTGTGGCTGGGCGGAAAGAGGCCATGGAAGTGGACGAATGGAACCTGGAGCCTGGAGAATATGCCAAGAATATCCAGAGGACCCTGAACTTCTTCAGGAAGGTGGAGGGACGCTCCCGCCGCCTCGAGGAAGAAAAGCAGGGCTTGGACAACAAGTGGGAGAAGTTCCAGGTAGAACTCCGACAGGCCTACATCAAGGAGAGGACCAGGTACCACGAGAAGCTTGCAAAGCTCCAGGCCGAGGCCGACGACACCTTGCAGGCGAAAGAGGAGGCCCTACAGGAGCTCAAGGATGCCTTCAAGCCGAGCACCCGGACGAAGGAGAAGAAGGAAAGAAGCACCGATGCCGAAGCAGCTGCAGAGCTTGCACAGCTGCTGAAGTCCCCCGATGGTACAGAGGAAGGTGGCCTTGCTTCGATCCTCCTGGAGGCTATGCAACATGGTGGCCTCGAGGACGAGGGCAACAGGCGAGAAATCCTACGTGCCCTGGAGCAGCAGGGGCCGATTGTGAGGACACCGAGCAGGAGACGTCCGATACAGGTGACCCGCACCCCCCCACCGGTGTCCAGAGGCGGCGAGGACAGCAAGACAGC
>CAJNJA010007370.1:901-15901 GCA_905231915.1 Symbiodinium necroappetens
CCCTAAAACCCATAAGCCCCAAACCCTAAACCCATAAACCCTAAACCCATAAGCCCCGTAAGCCATAAAACCCATAAGCCCCAAACCCTAAACCCATAAACCCTGAACCCCTAAACCCAAAACCCCAAAACCCTAAACCCCTGAACCTCTAAACCCTAAACTCGTAAACCCTAAACCCTAAACTCCTGAACCTTAAACCCTAAACCCCAAAACCCCTAAACCCTAAACCCCTAAACCCCACAAAGCCCAAAACCCAAGCACTGAAGCAGGCAAGTCGCCGGGCCCGGGTCCGGACATGACCTTCCCCGTGGTGCAAGGAGAATGCACCCGGAAAAAAAGATGCACTTTCATTTTTAGGGTTTCGCGGTATTAGGGTTGAGGGTTTAGGGTTTAGGGTTTTTTAGGGTGTAGGGTTTAGGGTTTCGGGTTTAGAGTCTATCTTAACCCCAAATAACCTACCTTTTTTAAGGATTTATTTACAGAAATCATAACAAGGAGCCCTAGACAGGTAGGTTCTTTCGGGCTTAGGGTTTAGGGTTTGGGATGAGGGGGGCACGCCGTTCCCTGAACCTCAAAGCCTAAACCTTAGGTTACAGGTTTAGGGTTTAGGGGTTTAGGGTTTAGGGTTCTTTGGGTTTAGGGTTTAGGGGTTTGGGGTTTAGGGTTTAGGGTTTAGGGCTCTTTGGGTTTAGGGGTTTAGGGTTTAGGGTTCTTTGGGTAACTTTGTTTGAGCCTCTCACACCCATGTGGGTAGTTCTCTAAAGTAGGGGTCCCTTTTAGGGTCTTTTTTTATGAGGGTGCCGTACTATATTGGGGATTCAGCAAGGGAACCTAGTTTAGAAAACTACCCATGTCCATATTGAAGCTTTAAACCCCAGGCTGGGTGCATCTACTGGAGATACATCAGCCCATCGGCATGTTGAATCTTGAGTAAGATTTCGCCGTAGCGGCCACGACTCCTCGAAATGCTATTGGAGCTTCATCAAAACCTTACTGAGGACTCATCAAATTCCTTCTTGTGATTTGTGCTTTTTCCCGCATGCAGCTTTTCCGAAGCACAGTGGTACCCCAGACCAGTTTGGAGACCCCAAACCTCACGACCTACTACACCCAAAACCCTAAACCCTAAAACCCCAAACTCTGAACCCTGAACCCTAAGCCCTGAGCCCTAAACCCCTGAACCTTAAACCCCTAAACCCCTTAACCCTGAACCCTAAACCCTACTACATTTGTACTACAACGCACCAGTTGGAGGCCAAGGGCTACAGGAGCCTTTCAGAGGCACCCCGTGCTGCATTTTCAATCGAAAACCCTTGGGCAGTTCTCTGAATTGGGGTCCCTTTAAGGGTTTAGGGTTCTTTCATTAAGTCCTTTAAGGGATCTATGCGGGCTTTTTTTGGGGTTTGGGGTCTGGGGTCTAGGGTTTGAAGGTAGTTCTCGAAATTAGGGTCCCTTTAAGGGTCCTTTTATAAGGGTGCCGTATCATGGGGACTATTGGCCCTAAACAAACCCTAGTTTAGAGAACTCCCCTCAAATTCAACCCTAAATCCCTGACCCTAAACCCCAAAAACAGCCCGTATAGTTCCAAGGAACGCTTTAAGAAACGAGACCTAAAATCTAGAGACCTACCCATGAGTTTGGAGGCCTTAGCACTCCTGGAGCCCTTGAGCGCGGTCGGCGACCAGCAGACCACCTTAGGGTTTAGGGTTTACCTTAACCCAAAATAGCCTACCTTGTTTAAGGATTTACACAAAAAAGAAGTCATAATAAGGGACCCTAAAAAGGTAGGTTCTTTAGGGTCCAGGTAGTGGTTTTGGGGTTCAGGGCTCGAGGGGGTTAGGGTTTAGGGTTTTGGGTTTAGGTTTTGCTTGTGACCCCAAGCCCTACAAAAGAGTAGGTCATGACCCCTTAATTTTACAGGGCAGAACCCTTAAAATGGTAGGTTTTTGGATCCCCAGGTAGGGTAGAGGGGTTTAGGGGTTTAGGGTTTAGTGGCTTTTTCATGTCATGTTGCACATGCGACCATCAGCCAATCATGTGTTGCCTGAGCCGCAGCTGTTCGCTTGGATCCTGCTTCAGCTACTCACAATCCGGTGCGTTGCCTAAACCTCCCAAAGCTTGTGCGCCTTAACACTACAATCCTGGTTAAACCCCTCTAAAGCCGAGTCAAACCCTTCTAAATCCGAATTCAAACCCATCTAAATCCGAGTTAAACCTTCTAAACCCGAGTAAAACCCTTCTGAATCCTAGATAAACCCTTCTAAATCCGAGTTAAACCCTGAACCCAGAACCCGAAATCCGCAAAAAGACACCCGAAGCTGGGGCTTTGGCTGCTCATGGAGAGGCTTTTTGCCAAGCATTTCAAGGCCAGGAGCGTATGGAGACGCCAGGGTTCAGGGTTCAGCTTTTTGGGTATTAGGGGTTTAGGGGTTTAGGGTTTAGGGTTTAGGATTTAGGGGTTTAGGGGTTTAGGGTTTAGGGTTTAGGGGTTTAGGGTTCTTTTTTGGGGGTATTAGGGGTTTAGGGGTTTAGGGTTTGGGGTTTAGGGTTCAGGATTCAGGGTTCAGTTTTTTGGGGTAACCCAATAGACTTTATTTTGGGGGTTCCTTTTCAGAATTATAGTATATTATGCCCCAAAGCCCTATTCTAATTATTAGGGCCCCTATATTCACTATATACAAAAGTTGATATAAATCCTGCATTACCTTAAGGACCCTAAACTACGGGAATTACGGTGTATTCCTTATTATTTGTACCCTTGTAGCAAGGACTCCGAAAGTTCCGGGCTCGGATCTTCAGATAACCCTAAGGGTCCAAAGGACCTAATAATCATGTACTTGGGTTGTGGATAGTAGTTTTGTAGGTTAGTTTTCAGAAGAGTATATGATTACTAGGTACTAGACCCTTAGGGCAAGTACTTCTCTAAATCAGGTTACCTTTCGGGATCCTTAGTAAGCGGGCGTTTAGGGTTTGGGGTAGGGCCTTGATGGTCAGAGTAGGCTTAAGTGGTTTTAGTAAGGTTTGCATAGAATGCATAGCACTCTTTTTTTTGGAGGGGGGGGGGGTGTATACCCTATTGTGACTATATACATGTTGACTATACGCGGATATATTATTTATTTTTGTGTTTTATTTTTTATCTATTTATTTATATAAAGAACTTTACATAGATATATAACATCCTAAAGCCTGAAGCATGAAGCCCTTAACCCCTTATCGGACCCTTCAAGGAACCGTTGAAGCAAGCCACCAACCCCCTCAAAACCCCTCGCGCCAGGGGCCTGCATGGACTTTGCGCCTGGGTCCTGCTTAGAATCACAGAAGCCGAAAACCCTTATCCTAATATCTAGGATATAGTAAGCGTGGTTCCCATGGTCTAGGGTCCTCAAGCTAGTGCAGATTTTTATCATCAACAGTATAAAGGCGTCCAGGTGTAGCCTCAAGGTGCAAGGGTTGGAGGGCTATGGGGTTGTAGAACCTATGCCTCACATGGTTTAGAGTTTAGTAGGAGTTTAGGGCTTCAGTAGGGGTTTAGGGCTTTAGTAGGGGTTTAGGGCTTTAGTAGTGGTTTAGGGGTTTAGGGCCTATAGGGTCGGGGGCCGACCAGTAAACTGCACAACTCTGAGACCCCCCCTGTACCCAGATCTTCCAAAATCCTTCAGCTAAGGAATACCCGTAGCCGAAACGACCTACCTTTTTGGGATTCGTGTTTGTGGTTTTTTCTGTCTAGTTCCTTAAAAAGGGTAGGTCTTTTGGGCCACAGGTATACCTTAAACGATCGCAGGTTCCATAAGACATAAGAAGACTTACCGTATAGCCCTTGCGTCCTTCATTAAGGGATCTTGGAAGATCCGGGTAACCTTTGTGCTTATTACCCTAAACCCCAAACCCTAAACCCCAAACCCCAAACCCTAAACCCTAAACCAAGCTGAGGAGCTACCCCAAGAGGTGGCAGCGCGCTACGAGTTGGCCGTGGAAGAAAATGGCCAGATTCCACTACTGGGAGAAGGCCGCTAGAGATGTTGGGTTTAGGGTTGATGGGGTTTAGGGTTTAGGGGTTTAGGAGTTAGGGGTTTAGGGCGTGAGTTTTTGGGGGGCTCAAAGGGTTCGATCTAATCAAAGGGGTCATAACCTACTGCTTTGTAGGGTGTGGGGTCACAGACAAACGGTGAGTTTGAGGTATTCTATGGTTTTTGGTGTTCCTTACAAGGTTCATGGGACTTAGTAAGTACAGTTCTAAGCACCTTAACTGGGGTTACAACTAATAGAAAGTAGAGCTACCTTACGTCCAAAACCCTAAACCCTAAACCCCAAACCCGAAACTCCCTAGCCCTAAACCGGGTTTGTTTTTAAGGATTTTGGCGCCCTGAAACCCTACCTAGACCCTTGAAAATGTTTGTGGTGAGACCATCAATTTCACGATGTTGTTCGTGCGAAAAGAATCCTAAGATAACAAAGAAAGGTAATACGTTTTAGGGTCTAGCTAGACCCTAAACCCCAAGCCCCAAAGCCACAACCTCTAAGTCTAAGCCCTCAAGACCAGAAAGCATTGCACTGCGCAGCCTCAAAGCCATTACCGCCACGCTCCTCCGCAGCTGTACTTTGAAGACCATGGGACTTCCAAAGTAAGGTTCTAACTCCAAGAACAGCTCTGAGATCGTCTTCCTGCCGATACCAGGGGTCATGTCGGGGCCGCTAAAGGTCACCAGGTACCCGGAAGATTTTTAAATTTCCGTCCTTGTGTAATATAGAGGCCTAGCTGTAAATGATTCTTGGGGCTGTTGAGATGGGCACCTAGATACACCTAGATTAGAGCATGGTATTGTGGTGCAGTTGATCCCAAGAAAGGAATGCTGCTACTAGCTGTTCAGGCGCCTACTTTACTGCCCCAAACGAGCACACAAGCACCGGGATCGTGGTAAGGAGAGTTCAGGACCTGTAGTGCTTAGTCAGCACCCTAAGCCCCAAACTGCTATAGCATCC
The DNA here is from genome assembly GCA_905231915.1 of Symbiodinium necroappetens. Taxonomy (NCBI): domain Eukaryota; class Dinophyceae; order Suessiales; family Symbiodiniaceae; genus Symbiodinium; species Symbiodinium necroappetens. The sequence continues at coordinate 5,885 of CAJNJA010007370.1, forward strand.
GTATCTCATCTGGCGGAGTCGAGACGGTGGCAGGCAGAGCATCCTTCTGTGTATTTCTTGCATGGGGTTTCCTGGCTTCGTTAAATCTCAATGTGGAATGTGTTCGGTTCAGGGAGTAAGATCAGTAGAATTAGAGAGCTGCGGGCTCAAGATTTCTTTTTACGGTTCCTGCCACTGATCAGACTTAGAACCAGGATGGCAGCTTCAACTGCACCCTCATTCTAGGACGTTTTCAGGCGGGTAGTTACCGTTATAGAAGCCTTATAGAAGGTCGATATACCTTATAGAAGCCTTGTAGAAGCCCTATATACCCTAAACTCCCCACCTGTAGTTTGCTTTAACTCATGTACAACAAACTCCAGGAAAGAGCCGATTGCAGTTGTGCATGACAGTTCCGTCGGGCACCAGACAAGCTACATCTTGCCTGGTGACACCATGGATCGTGATTACAGCACTTCAATCCCAAATCCTAGTCGTATGCCCTACATAAACTTTGTCGCACTGCGTAGTCATGAAATTGTTCATAAACATGTTTGGTGGCCCTAAACTCTAAACCCTAAACCCTAAACCCTAAAACCCTAGACCCTAAAACCCTAAAGCCCTAAACCCTGAATGGACTTACATTCCAGATCAAGCGCTTGAGGGTCCTTTCTTTGTCTTCTTGAGGCTCGGACAGAAGTTCGCCTTGGCCGAAGGGTTGTCGCCCAGTAAACCCTAAACCTTAAAGCCAAAACCTGGAAACCTTAATGCGTAAACCCTAAACCTTAAAGCCTACACCCATGAACCTTAAAGCCTTAAAGGCCTGAAGGCCTAGTTTCTTGCCTGATGCTGTCGGTTCGACTGGCTTCGGGACAGCTCCTGGAGGTGCCCTGGGAGTTGTTGAGGGACGCTCGTTCGCTGAAGCAGCAGCTGCAGCATGCATCGGGGCTGCCGCGGTTTCGCCAGCGTTTGCTTTACCAAGATGCTGTGTTGGAAGATCCGGAGATCCTGGTGGAGTCGATGTCGGAACTTCAGCTCGTCGTGCTTCCGTTTTGCAGTGCCTCAGTACAGCAGAAGGCCGCCCTTGTCGACGCTGCGGAGCTTGGTTCCATTTCGGAGGTGGAAGAGATACTCCAGCGACCCCAACATCCCGACTCCGAAGAAGGCATGACAGCCCTTGGGATGGCCAGCTTCAAGGGGAAGGCAGAAATTGTGAGCTTGCTCTTAGAGGCAAAGGCTGACAAAGACAAGGCCTGCGGCTTCAGAGGCGCGACACCTCTGGTGCTTGCTTCCACAATGGGCCATGAAAAAGTGGTGCAGTTGCTCTTGGCCGCTGGTGCCGACAAGGACAATGCCTGTAATGCTAATGCTGATGGTATCGACAGATGTCAGGTGACCACTCCTTTAGGTATGGCTTCCAAGATTGGTTATGTGAAGGTTGCATGCCTTCTGCTACGGGCCAGGGCCGATACGGATAAAGTTTGCGCAACAGACACAGACCAGTTCACGACTCCGTTGGGTGTAGCTTGCTTCGAAGGCCACGCAGAGCTGGTGCGAGTATTGTTGGATGCTGGCGCCAGTACTAATCAAGAATTTGGGCCGAACAACACAACTCCTCTCGGCGTGGCATCAGGAGATTCCAGCCGCAGTGCCGCACACCAGAACATGGAATTGGCGCTACAGTTGATGAGAGCCGGGCATCAGGTGGATTTGAGCGAGTTCTCCGATTGCCATGTGGAGATCGTTCGCATGCTGCTTGAGGCTGGTGCCAACAAGAACATGCCTTTCGGACCCCACGGACTAACTCCGCTCGGGGAGGCCATTAGCCATCGACGTGTGGACATCGTCAAGCTGCTACTGGCCGCCAGTACGGACGTTAACCAAGTCTTTGGGCCTGGCAGCAAGTCACCTCTCGGTGTGGCCTGTAACAGCAGCCATGTCGAGGCCGTGGAGATAGTGCGCTCGCTGCTTGAAGCGCGGGCCAATGCAGAGGTTTCAGGCTTTCCTGGGGCGACGCCGCTTGAGTTGGCATCCAGCAGAGGCCAATTGAGTGTTGTGCGCTTGCTCTTAGCTGCTGGAGCTGGCCGGAGCAGCTCCGGAGGAGCTGCTGGATGCTTCTCGAGTGCCCTGAAGCATGTCGCGATTGCTCTCTGTTCGAAGATTGGATGCTGATTCAGTACCGACCGCAAATCAGTCAGTCTAGCATAGTGAATGTTTCAAGAACCGGGAGAATCGCAAAACAACTATTAGCATACGACTTAATGTTAAGCTACCCTTGTACCTTCAGGGAACACACAACTGTGGAACCTCTTCTTGGTGTGTTTTGTGAAACTGTAGCGTAAAGCTGACAGTACTCTATATGCAGAACAACCACACCCTGTCTTTTGCGGAGTTGCCATATTCGTATGATGCGAGGAGAACCGTTAGACAACGAGGTTTTTGGACCGTTCCCATGGTAATTAATTTTCTTTCTTCACCCTACGGCGGTTCCCAGATAGTATACACTGTTTGACTCAATTGTACCGATGTAGGAACCCTTGCGGGACCTACATATGTATGTTATATAAATATAAATATAAACATAAATAAATAAACATATATATATATATGAGTGCAGGGACCCTGCAGACACTGTTGAACACTATGGTACTATATAGAAATCCTGACAGGAACCATTCTAAAACTCTTCGAGGAGCCCTCAGAGGTGAGCCTTAAAGGACGCCTTAGGTACATGTGGGGGTTTCCGAAAATAGGGGACCCTAATATAGTACCCTAAATAGTAGGACTAGTAGGATCCTTATTACCAGGACCCCAAAATAAGGTACCCTGATTTTCGGAAATTCCCATGTTTCTACGTTGCGACGGTTGCCAGACCTGTGGCCATGGTTCTTAATTCCTCACGCTCCATGTATCTTATATACATAGGCCTTTAAGTACCTATGAAGGAACCCCCTTGAGGCCTAAGAATCTACTATAAGGGTACATGGAGCCTTTGGGTTTATTCCTGAAGTCTACAGTAGAAGCCCAAAAGTTGGAAACCCAACAGCCTCTATCCTTAAGACTAAGAGTAATGTTTAGGAAATCCCAGCACTAGTTGCCCTTAGTCCGGTTTCCGACTTTTTTGTGGGCGTGTTACTATACACAGAACCTGCCTTCTCAAAGCGAAGCCAACAGCGCAACGCAACACGAACAATGCCCCAAGTACCCGAGAGCCTCAAGTCCAAAAGCATCCCAAGCCCTAAACCCCTGAGAAGGTGAAAACGGCATATCGCAGGAATACCCGTGATAGTCAGCCTTACCCCTGGCATCAACATCGCCCCAAAAGCCTTATATAATAGGGTTTTTTGGCCCAAAAGCCTTAACATATGAGTTCTTTGAGGGCAACGGTTCTAGCAGCCCCCTTAAAGGGACACTAAAAGCAAACAAACCCTAAGCCCTAAACCCTAAAACCCTAAACCCTAAAGCCCCAAACCCTAAAACCCCAAACCCTAAACCCTAAACCCTAAACCCTAAACTCAAAGCAAGGCAGCTACGGGCAGGTCTTCTTGGGCCAGCCCCGACGTGCCGCATCGCCGAAGGTGGCACTGACGCTGAGCTCTTGAAAACTGCGGGTTTTGGGGTTTGGGGTTTAGGGTTTAGGGTTTTGGCGTTTGGGGTTTAGGGTTTAGGGTTTGGGGTTTAGGGTTCAGGGTTTAGGGATGTTTGGGGTGTAGGGTTTAGGGATGTTTAGGGTTTAGGGTTTCGGGATGTTTGGGGTTCAGGGTTTAGGCGTCGAGTTTATTTACAGGTTTGTGGAGTGATGTTTGATGCCGGTGTCTAGACGGCTTTTTCTGCGCGGGCACTCTTTTCTAACCACTAAGGCCCCTCTGTCAAGCAATTTGGTCTAGAGCTCGACTGTCGCAGTTTTTCTGGTAAGTTAGGCAAGTTTCATACTAACCCCAAACCCTAAACCCTAAATCCCCGACCCGTGCCATGAAAGAAGAATATACCCCAAGGCTTCTACTTCGATTCAGGGTCTAGCTAGGGTAGGGTAAAGGCTGGTATGCAAAATGGGGGTGTCTCTAAATATTATTCCTGAGATGACCCTAAACCCTAAACCCTAAACCCTAAACCCTAAAACCCTAAACCCTAAACCCTAAAACCCTAAACCCTAAGTTTAGTCGGCTGGGGGGAAGTCAGGAGTTCCTACATTCTACCCATAGGCCCCTAAGTAGTTCCTTTCTTGGGATGACCTTATAGGGGTTTAGGGTTTTAGGGGTTTAGGGTTTAGGGTATAGGATTCTAAATATGAACCACAAAAGGAGCTACTTAGGGGCCTATGGGTAGAGAGCCCATTTTGAGCGCACGCCCAGGAAGCGTTGCTTTGATTGCTTGCTGCGCGCCGACGGTGCGACGCTGAAACGCACGTACAGGGAGTTGGCAGTGCTGAGGCGCCTTTGGCTCGACATGTTTGGGAAGCTTTTGTCAGGGTTTAGGGTTTAGGGTTTAGGGTTGAGGGCTCCATATTTGTTAACTGAATTTTTGATGGTTCTGATTCTGATGGAGTAAGCAAGGTCCACTAGTTGTCGGGTCAGTTGTTTTGAAGGGTTGTGTGCGTGTGTGTAGAGGATTGTACAGACGCTACCCCAATAGGTAATTCCACAGCTTGTGTCGTAGGCTTGTTGCTGGTCGGCATCCGAAAGCTGTCAAGCTTGATTTAATATTAAGGTTGTGGGTTCTACGGCTTTAGGGACAGTGCCGCAGAGCGGACTCTGCTCTGCGGCACCGTGCTGATGCTTTAATACCCAAGGACCCGAGCACCCAGAGACTCCAACATCCCTTAATTAGGGAATATGACTTAAATCATATAAGGGATCCTACTATACTTTAAGGACATTTAAGTTGTATTCCTATAATTAAGGGATATAGGATTCTCTGGGCATTCAAGCCTTCACCCTTCAACCCTTAAACGCCCCTCAACCCCTAAATGCAAACGCGATCTTTGAACCCAGGGCAATGTTACATGCCCAGTTAAAGTATCCTAAGGGTCCATGTACCCAAATTGTATATACATTGGCCCTAAAGTACCTATATCGGGACTACATAAGGCCGAAGTATATGCTATTTGGGTACATGGACCCTTAAGCCCTATAGAACCCTTGAAACACCCCTTTAAAGGAACCCTTGAAGGAACCCTTTTGGGCACATGGACCCTTAGGGATACTCATAACCGCAGTTCCTCAGTCCCCAGAGTCTCCCCTAAACCCTGAACTCTGTACCCTACCCATAGCCCCCTAAGTAGTTCCTTTTTGGGATTACCTTATTTAAACCACAAAACAGGGAACTACTAAGTAGTTCCTTTTTGGGATTACCTTATGGGATTCTAAACATAAACCAGGAAAGGGAAGTACTTGGGGGCCGATGGGTAAACCCTAAACCCTAAACCCTGTACCCCAAACCCTAAAGCCTAAACTCCATGTGGGACCTCCTTTACCAAGCCTCGCCCTGGTGTAAGTCTACTTGCGGTTTTACAATTTTCGGTTTCGAGAGCCCTACCCCAACCCCTAAGCCCTAAACCCTGAGTCCGGGGTTTGGGATTTTCAGGGTTTAGGGTTTTAGGGTTTAGGGTTTAGGATTTTCAGGGTTTAGGGTTTAGGGTTTCAGGGTTTAGGGTTTTAGGGGTATAGAAGCTGGTGCCCTCAAGGGTTGAGGGTTTAGGGGTGGGCGAGTTGACTGCAGATGTAATGGTTGTACAGTTCCTTTGCGGCGCTACAAGACGAGCAGCTGCACTGTCGCAGCTTCCTTCAAACCTGCCCATCATTACTATAAACCCATGAGATAGGTTTCGAGCCTGTTCCGACCTGCCTCATGTCGATCACTGTCGACATTGCACTGCTCAGCGGCAAAACAGTTACCGTGAAAACAGGCTTGGATGACCAGGTGGAAACATTGAAGCTTCAAGCACAGACCATGCTTGGAGTCGGAAGGGGGCGGCTGCTGAACTCCTCTGGTGTAGTCCTGGATGCGTGCTCGAAAATTGAAGATGCTGGGCTTCAGAATGGTGACTCCCTGACCTTGCACATCAAGAATGTTCAGGTCCAAACCACTCGGTCAGCCTTTGCTGCCATCCTTGGCGACGGATGCGTCAAGAGCTGGGGTGATGCTGGCCGTGGTGGGGACAGCAGTGCCGTCCAAGATCAGTTGACAAATGTGCAGCAGATCCAAGCCACTGACAGCGCTTTTGCTGCCATCCTGGGCGATTGCTCCGTCGTGACGTGGGGCGATGTTGCCTCGGGTGGTGACAGCAGTGATGTGCAGGATCAGCTGAAGAATGTGCAGCAGATCCAAGCCAACGCACACGCTTTTGCTGCCATTCTTGCCGATGGCTCTGTCGTGACCTGGGGTCATGAATGCTCTGGTGGTAACAGCAGTGATGTGCAGGATCAGCTGAAGAATGTGCAGCAGATCCAAGCCGCTGGAAATGCGTTTGCTGCCATTCTTGGCGATGGATCCGTCGTGACCTGGGGCTATCCTGGCTATGGTGGTGACAGTAGTGCTGTGCAGGATCAGCTGAAGAATGTGCAGCAGATCCAAGCCACTCTCCACTCTTTTGCTGCCATTCTGGGCGACAGATCCGTCGTGACTTGGGGTGATGCTGGCAGTGGTGGGGACAGCAGTGCTGTGCAGGCTCAGCTGAAGAATGTGAAGCAGGTCCAAGTTTGTGGTTTCGCTTTTGGTGTTTTTGCTGCCATTCTTGGGGATGGATCCGTCGTGACCTGGGATGGCCGTGACCACAGTGACTTCAGCTGGTCCAGTGATGCGCTGGACCAGCTGAAGAATGTGCAGCATATCCACGCCACTCAGTGTGATTTTGCTGCAATTCTTTGCAACGGATCGGTTGTCACCTGGCAAGGTGGTGACATTGTTAATGTGCTGGATGAGTCGAAGAATGTGCAGCAGATCCAAGCCTCTGAGAATGCTTTTGCTGCCATCCTTGCCGATGGATCCGTCGTGACCTGGGGCTATCCTGGCTATGGTGGGGTCAGCAGTGCCGTCCAGCATCAGTTGAAGAATGTGCAGCAGATCCAAGCCACTTCGCGTGCTTTTGCCGCCATCCTTGGCGATGGCTCCGTCGTGACGTGGGGCGATGCTGCTTTTGGTGGTGACAATAGTGCCGTCCGGGCTCAGCTGAAGAATGTGCAGCAGATCCAAGCCAACGAGCGCGATTTTGCTGCCATTCTTGCCGAGGGCTCCGTCGTGACCTGGGGTAGCTCTACTTTTACCTGGGGTGATGCTGCCTCTGGAGTTCTGAAGGATCTGACGATGGCGCTTGGACTTGGGCTCGCGAGTGAGTGTGCCAGCCACCGCCCAACGATTCTGTAGTTTCACTTGCTTTCTGGTGCCAGGGCTTTTGCTGTTCGTGGTGCCTACAATCAATCTTTCATGATAGTTTTGATTCATGCCACCCCGCGATTAGCAATCAGTAGCGGGTTGCACTTGCAGCACGATTTCCAAGATTGATGGAGCCTTGGACCGGCCCTTTCTCTTGATACCTATGGAGCCCATTTGCTGAAGTGCCTCCCAAAAGCTCACAGATAGAAAGCAACGACGTAGGTTTGTTTATGTTACGTCAACTTCTTTAGCCGCTTTTCCATGGCATAAATGAGGCTTGTCAAGAAGTGTCTGCTTTGCTGTTGTTAGCCCCAGGACCCTGGTATCTATACCGATACCAACTTACCCATAGGCCCCTAAGGAGTTCCCTTTTTTATGGTTTAGATATAGAATCCTACAAGGTAATCTCCAAAAAGGAACTACTTAAAAAGGGGCCTATGGGTATAAGTTATAAAGCCACCTCTCGTTACCGAGGAAGCAGGTGCCGGGACTTGAGATCTAGAGGGTTTAGGCTTTTTAGGGTTTATAGGGCTTTATAGGGTTTAGGGCTTATAGGGTTTATAGGGTGTATAGGGTTTATAGGGTTTATAGGGTTTCTAGGGTTTGTAGGGTTTTTAGGGTTTAGAGTTAAGGTTTTGGGGTTTAGGGTTTAGTCTTATGGTTCCCCGATGCGATGAAGCTCCGAAGGGCCCGCTGCACCCTTAGGGTTTAGGGTTTAGGACTTAGGGTTTAGGGTTTATAGGGTTTAGGGTTTAGGGTTTTTAGGGTTTAGAGCTAAGGTTTTGGGGTTTAGGGTTTAGTCTTAGGGTTCCCCGATGCGATGAAGCTTCTGAGACGAGTCCACTAGAGTAAAACGCCCGCTGCACCTTGAAGCCTAAGCCAGGAGGTCTTACGATCTGCGAGCAAACCCTGCTCACCTAAGCCCTACGCCCCCAAATCCCTACCTGTCAACCCCTCAATCTCTAAATGCTGGACCCACGTGCCTTAAATCCTTGATAAAGAGCCCTCTTGCAGGAGTCCTTTTTGTATCCTTCGTAGAAGCCATCAGAGAACCATGTAAAAAACAAAAACGAAATACAAAGCCCAAGAGGATCCCACGCAACAAAAACATCACACAGAAGCTCTTAAAATGTAGACAGGAGCCTTTCAAAACAATTCGTTTAAGGAACCCGTTGCAAGCAAGTAGACTACTATAAAAAAAAACCCTTTCAAGATTGCCGTCGGTTTAGGGTTTCCTATGAGGCCTTTAGTCACTACTTCCGCCCCATACAGCCCTGTAAAACCCATAAAGCCCTGGCTTTAAGCCGAGAGGCCATGGGGTCCTGTGGAACCCCGTGCATCCCCCTAAACCCTAAAACCCTAAACCCCAAACCCTAAGACCCTAAAGCCCTAAAGCCCTAAACCCTAAACCCTAAAACCCTAAAACCCTAAACCCTGAAAATCCTAAACCCCAAACTCTAAGCCTCTAAAGATCCCTTGTATAACTAAGACCCGAAGCACCCGTGCTTCACCACTTAGAATCCTCTAGTAGCCTTAAAAAGGGGCCCGATTCTAGTTAGGGTTTAGGGTTTAGGGTTTATTGGGGGTCCCATTATAGAATCCTATAGCAGCAGTGGTGTTTTGGACAGCTCGTTTGCCTCTTAGGGTCTATTGAGAATTAAACTTTTGCAATTCAGGGTCTATAGGTAGTGTGTACCGGGAACCCCAACATCCTCAACCCCTAGACCCGAGTATCCCTATAAACCCTATAAGCCCTACCTGAATCCCGGTTCTGTCTACAGCAGGAGCTTAAGCCACAACAATGTCGTCGTCCTTCTCGATGCTGTTCTGCCCAAGCGACTCGGCCCCGAACCATACAGACCTTTGAACATAACCATTTATGGTTTAGGGTTTGGTTCAGGTTTTTGGGGTTTTGGGTTTAGGGTTTGGGGAATTGAATCATGTGAAATCCTAGAGTGGGTGGGAGCATGTAAACGTGAGGCTCGGACGCTCAGCAAGTTAGGTTTCCACACCTTAACTAGGGCTCCATCTGTGCAACATTGGGTTCCTCGTTTCCTGAAACTCAGATGTAAACTATCCCAGCAACGTAGGTTCCCTGCGCATTGCATCTTAGGCTTTATGAGTTCTATGATCGGAGCCTGCACGGAAGAGGTTCTGCAAGTTTAAGGCAATCTTCCAATCTAGGACCCTACACCCTAAACCCTAAACCCTAAACCCTAAACCCAAACCCTAAACCCTAAACCCTAAACCGTAAGCCTAAAACCTACAGGCTTTTGCGTTTTGGAGTCCGAACCGCTCAAAGACCGACCCGGGGACTCGGAACCTATCGTGTTTCAATGGCTGTATATCCTTATAGTATCAGGGTCATGACATACCGTGTTGCAGGGCTTGGGGCTGTTTTAGGGGTTATACCCTATAATCTCGGGGTCATAACCTGTGAGTTTGAAGTGTTTGGGGCTACAAGGAATCTGTTTAGCAACACCCAACCCAAATCTTGAACTCGGTTACATACCCTAATCCCTAACCCCCACTTAAGAGACCATTATGACATCGTTATATAAGTCCTTGAAGAAGGACCTTTAGGGTCTGGGTCTAGGTATACTCAAACCGCCTGCCCTAAACCCTAAACCCTATAAACCCTAAGACCTAAACCCTAAACCTAAACCC
>CAJNJA010007371.1:0-10627 GCA_905231915.1 Symbiodinium necroappetens
GGGGGGGGGGGGGGGGGGGGGTGGTAGAACAACACGAAAGCGAATCTCGACCAATCAATCCCATGCCCCCTCTTTGCTGTGAGCTTTATGCGACAAGGTTTGCTCTTGTGCGCATGGTACATGGGGCTTCAGTTCTGCCCAATTGAGAAAAACCTGAGAAACTTTTCTTCCATTCCTCTGACTATGGCGAGCCACTGAACCCAACAAGGACTCGGGGGGTTTTAGGCTAGTGGGCCTCCGAGCCNNAACCCCGAGCCCTAAACCCCTAAACCCGAGCGATGGCCAGGCTTGGAGTTTATGCAAGGACAGGGCTGAGCCTCCAGAGGCTCCAGAAGGCCTCTCGGAGAGGCGGCGCTGGGGGCTTGGGTTAAAGCCGGAGCCGTGAAGCTCGGATAAGCCGAAACCCACTTAACGGTCCTAGGACCAAAGAAGGACCAAAAAGTATGAAAGTTGAGGATCAGGACCAGGCAGATCTTGAAACCTATAGACCTATAGATGGCCTAGCCTAGAAGCTGAAGCTAGATCCTCGACTCGGGGGGACTGCAAGTCCATGTCCAACCTTGTCATTTCTGGCATTTCGTGCTTTGCATTCCGGGGGGTTTGGAGATGCCTTGTTGCTTTGTTGTAGATTTGGCGCGCCTGAGGCTTTTAAGGGCTGCAGGGCTTTAGGCATGGTTCATGGTTGGAGGTTTGGGGGCTTAACCGGCAACGCTTATGGCTCAGTTATGACGGTTATCATTTGGGGCTTCAGCAAAGGCCGATCCGCTTTAGATGCCGAAACCCTCAGTTCCAGCATCGACTTCAACGAAGCTGACTTTTGCCAGGTATCCTTGAAGTCTCGGTCAGCTCACGGCCAAAGAGGAACTGAGGGAGTGCTTGGACCTATAGTCCCTTATCGTACGCGTGCGAAGACAAGTGATGGTAAGGCGAAGTATTGACGAGAATAATTACAACACTCGTACCAAGGGCAGCCAGAGGCCACAGGCAGATTAGCCAAAATAGCCGTCATGGTAGTGAGGGCAGCAATAGGCTCACACTGGACAGTTGGAGTGTGGGGCTTGGAGGTTTAGTCCAGGCTCGTGAAATGGCTTTTGTTAGGGCCTCGGTCGTTTAGGTTGGTTTTCTGGTTGTCTGGGCTCTAAACTTATAAAAACCTAGGCACTAAAACAAACCCCAAACCCAACACTCCTCAGGGCACGCAGGATACAGTACTAAGGGTGTGCTATGGTGAGCTGCACCCTCACCTCCGTGGCCTTCCAGACCCTGAAAAACGTTGGCCATACCCTAACCCTCCAGGTACCTACTATAGAGGGCCCTAGGGGCTCTAGTACCCTATATAGTAGGTACCTGGGGGGGTTAGGGATACCTGGACCCCGCAAGTACGTAGAATAATAGCCTTCTGTCGGTGCTGGGCCATTGTTTTAGCCTCGCTTTTTTGTTGTGCTTTAGGTAAGAACCTGTAGCCTGATCATGGCCTTCGAAGCTGACATGTAAAGGAGTTAAAGCTAAGAACAAAGTCGCTGGAAGAGTGCGAGCGTTTCCTGCACAATTCGAGCACGACGCGTCGCAGAAAGCATTTTCTTCCTGCCCAGAAACGCAGGGTTGAGGTTTGCGTAATCTTCAGGTGAAGGGTGCGGGAAGGCTTTGCACATGTCAGGCGTCACAGAGCGGAAGAGAGAGAGAGAGAGAGAGAGAGAGCTTGCGAGACATGTTCATTCACCAGCACCTGGCACCCCTAACACGCACACCTAAACCCAGACCTTTCCCACAGCTCTGGACGAAGCAGCATCTGCAGCTTTAGCCGGCGATTGGTGGTATTCTTGTTCTTCAGACTCTGGTGCACCAAGTGACGGCATTAATGCGGAGTCCGGGGCATTAGTCACAAGAGCCCATGATCGTGGGATGCTTATGGAATTCTTGAGCAGGAGAACCCCAGATGTTAAGATATATTTTTCACAGTCACATCTTTGAGCCGTGTCCTCTGGATAGATGGGAGTCTTTGCGGGCTGCATTGAAGCTTTCCTTGGAGGCCGCAGGCTTGGCCGATGTCGGGGTCACGACTAGGTTGTTGTTCTTCATGCACGTTGTTCGGGTTTAGGGTTTAGGAGAGATGCAGTCTTTCGTCTAGGCCCAAAGTCGGCCATGAGTTGTCAATCCAACTGAAGAGCTGTCACAAGTGTATGGGGTTCAGGATGATCAAGTTCAAGACTACTCGGAGCCTTATCTTAAAGCCCGGAAGCTGTAAAGCCGCTGAGAGTAGAAACCCGATAGCCACAGAATATATATATATATATAGAAATATACATACACATACACACGCGTTTGAACTTTTGCACTCCAAGAACCTCCTGAGCTCCTGATCGTTGTAAACCAACGATACCCTGAGTCCTACAGTACCCTTGTGGATCTTATATAGAACCTTTGAAGGGACCTGATAAAGCTAACCTGGAAGGTATTGCTTAACGGCGCACCCTAAACCCTCAACCCTAAGCCCTAAAACTCTAAACCCTAAACCCCTCAACTAAACCCCCGGAGAGAATTTAGCAATGGTCCTCGCTTGGCCGGGGGGCTCCGGTCGCTGCCGCCTGCCCGGCACAGCAGGAACGGAAGAGGGGAGGGGGGTTGAGGGTTTAGGGTTTAGTGGTTGAGGGGTTTAGGGTTGAGGGTTTAGGGTTTAGGCTCGAGGGTTGAAGGTTTAGGGTTGAGGGTTTAGGGTTTTAGGGTTGAGCCCAGACTCTGCCAATCAGCGATTGGCAGAGTCTGGGTTCAAAAAAAGAGTTTTAGGGTTTAGGGGTTTAGAGTTTAGGGGACAAGAGCGCTGCAGAAAGGGTTTAGGGTTTGGGGGTGGTAGAGAGAGTACCTTTGATATTTGCTTTTAATCCTGCCAGGGTCTTTCAAGGGGGTACCCTGACGACTGGGTTTGCGTTTTGATTTATTTTACAGTTCAGCTCTGAATTTCGACTCTGGAGCTTGGGTACGAAGCGGTGACCTCGAGATCCGAATCTGCCCTCCCCAAAGCCACAACACTCGAAGCCCTGAACCTGAGACCCACACCTTGTGAGTTCTTGGGCCTAGAGTTTGTTTTTTCTCCAACGACGTCTTTGGAGGTTTCCTAACCGGCCCGGTTCTGCCGCGGCCACGGGCGCTGTTCGCTCTACGAGCCGAAGGGCGGAGGAGCCGAGGGACCGGGGCTTCAAGGGCTTCTTGCTAGTAAGGGTTACTCTATGCCACCCTATCGGGGCACCATAAGGGGACACTAGAAGGGGTCATTAGAAGGGATACAGAGTTTCAGGGTTTCTGTTTTGTTGCTTTTGCAGTTCCCAGGCTCTAGAGAAGATTGGAGCACATGTGCTACCATGTCCCGCAGTCTCCACATCCCGACAGTCCGTAACACCTTAACACTGACCCTTGTCATCCACCTGTGGCATCACGTCGTTTTGGAAGCCATTCTGGGCATGTTGAGGGTCTTGCAATCCGGGGCTCCAACAGAATGTTTCTACCAAAAATATATGAATTCAAGGTGCCAGTGGGTGGTCGAAGGATTCAGTTCGTGCCCTTTTGTCAAGGGCTTTTTTGATTGTGGTTCTTGCTAGCAGGTACAGTACTTGCTGTCCTACTGTAGCCCACATGTGAAGTGACGCCTGGTTCAAGCCGAAAACCTTCTTGGCCCCGCAACACACCTCCGGCCCGAGCGAAAAGTGAGTGATAGGCGACTGACGGAGTTGCCACGCCGCGAAGACTATGCGCCTGGCGCCTCTGCAAGAGTTTGGTTCAACGGGTTTTTGTGGAGTGGTATCAGCCCTTTGAACTCTAAGCCCTTGTTGGCTTAAGGATTTTGCAGGGACTTATACCCCCATGGAAGGTTCATGCTTGAAGAGGAAACGGACGCCAGCGCTATGTCGGACACATGAGATGCGAAATGAACCCGATGAAACCTGAATCTTCAAGACAAAGTCAAAGCCCCAGTGACCCAACCCTAAACCCTGCAATGCGGGCTCGTCCTTGCTAAGTGGAAGGAAAAACCTAAACCCTATACCCTCGCCTGGCTTGTCCGAGTTGTGAGAGCGTAAACCCTATACCCTATCTTCACATACCCTCAACCCTCAGCCAGCCTGGCATTCACCACCCGCGTTTCGCTGCCATTTTTTTGTGTGAGGCCGCAAAACCGTGTCCTCCCACTCTCTCTCTCTCTCTCCCTCCCTCTCTCCCTCTGTCTTGTTTATTTTCTCTCTCTCTCTCTCTCTCTCTCTGTCTCTCGCTCTCTCTCTCTCCCTCTCCGTTCTATCTGATTAATTACAGATATTATGATGTTTGATCCTTGGTTTGTCTGTATGTGTGTGTAAAAAATATATATATATATATATATATATATATATGTGTATAAATATGTGTGTGTATGTATACATACAAATCATGACAAAAAAGGAAATCTCACAGCAGCCGTGTAGCCGCATCTAAGTTGTCAGCACTACTCAGGATCCTAGAAGGTGAGGGTGCATGCTGCCCCTTCTCTTGAAATTCAGTACCGCGAAACTGTTCCATTAGTGATACCTAAACCCTAAACATCCCTAAACCCTAAACCTAGACAACAATCTCAGCCCTTCAACCCTAAGCTCCCATTCTCGAGGCGATTCCACCGAGAAGCGTCTGAGATTTCATCGTGTCCGCTTCTTGTCGACCTGAAAGCCTGAACACTATCACTAAACGGCCTACCACCCTAAACGCCTAATTTATTGTCCTTAAACCCCAGCCACTAAACCTGAGCAAAGCACTGATGGAAGCAGAGTTTCGGGAGCCTTGGCATTCATTCTAAACTTAACTTGAACATACGAGAAGGAACAGCCGTGAGCGGCGGGCTTGGACTTGCATGCGCAAGGTCGTTGGTCTTCTCTTCAAGAAAATATATTTCTTTTGTGACGATGAGCTGAAGATGATTACGGCGGTTTAGCCGTGTCGTTGCTCTGAGTCCGGTGTCGTTGCTGCTGCTACTTTGTACGTACTTGGATCTGTAGATGTTGGGTCACTCAAATTGTTTAGCACAGATTCCCATTTACTTGATGTAGCAAATGCCCACCACTAAGAGCAACCACCGCTAACTGGCAGAAAGCTGCTCGACGCAACGCCATCACGAAGGATAAACGCTGGTCGAACATGATGGCAGAAACAGCATATCCAGGTCCGCATAGGTAGAGTCAACCACAGGCACGGCAATAGCGAGGGAACACGAGTCTAAAGCCTTGACCGGGCCTGCATCGAAGCGTCGAAAAAAGCAAGCTCTTCAGCGCTCCGCCCTGTATGCAATAGTCCCACAGTCCGAGAATCAAGCAGGTGCAGTCACGGCAACTCACACCTTCACCCTCGGGCCAAAGCTTTTGAAGCTGAATCCTGAATCCTAGACCCTATAATTCCCAAATCCTGAACCTCAAAGCTCCGCACCCTAAGGCCAAAAGCTCTGAAGCCGTAATCGAAGAACTGAACGGTACCCCTCAAGGAAACCTTGACCAATTCTCATCTAAGCCTTAAGCACGCCAAGGCTTCAAAGACGGCAGCGTGGCCCGCGCTCTGGAAACGGCGGAGGCGACACCGAAGTGGCGAGCGCCCTGGTCTGCAGCGTTCTTGTTGGGTTGTTGGGTTCAGGGTCTTGGGATTAGGGGTTTGGGTTTTCGGGGTGGGGTCCTGGCTTGAATTAGGGCTTAGAGTAAGTACAGGGTTAGGGACCCAGTTAGGGGTTCGGGCCATGCTCAGGAAGTTTAGGATTGATTGTCCGATTCTCTATTGTCCAGGTAATAACACGTGAACATCGGCCCTACTGTATGTCACGCTCTCTGAAAGCATGTCGGCTGTGGTTCAGGCTTCGGATCTAAACACAAGTTATTCTATGCAAACATGAAGTCGCCAAAAGGAGCGAGCCAGAGAGAGAGGGAGAGAGCGAGAGATAGGGAACAGATTCGGCCCTGACGATCCAAGGGAGGGGCTTTTCAGGTGGCCGTTTCGGAAACTGAGGTCTCAAACGCAAAAATAAAGTCCTTAAAAAGACTCCGGTTCACATTGGGATCGCTTAGGTTCCGAAACTCCGATCTATACCGATCAACTTTGAGGTCAGAGTTCTCCCCCGACGTGGCCACGTGGTGGCGGTGGGCGAAGACGAGAAAGAGCCCCAGGCAGCGGAACGATTGACGGTGGCTTTTCGCTGGGATGACTTCAGGACGTGAACGTATGGGGCTGCTATAAGCCCTAAACCCTAAGCCCCAATAAAAAGGGAAAAAAAACACCAATAAAAAGGGAAAAAAAACACCAATAAAAAAGAGCTAAGCCGACAGTCAAACTCTCGGGCTTTGGTTGAGCAGGCTAGGGGGCCCGAGCTCCTCAGAGCGAGAGGTCGAATCAATGCCCCCCAGGCCAGGCCCCACTCGTGCCCTCAGCATGGCTGGACATACCTACCTGAGTGTTTAGGGTTTAGGGGTTAGGGGCTTCGAGCTCCTCTCCTCTCAAAGCCTCCCTTAGACCCAAACCCGTCATGCGGAAAGCCCTTGCATTCCAAAAACCCCAAAACTTTGCATCCCATGTCCACCTCCGTTGCCTGAACCCTAAACACCCTATAAACGACCTTAGTAAGCCCGACCAGAAATCCCAAACTACCCTGAAGCCGGAGCCGAAGCTCTCGAGGTGCAGTGGCAACTTCGCCCTCCTCCAGCGCTGCGAGTGTGCTCCTCAGTTTTAGGGTTGGGGAGGATCTCGGAAGCCTTGCACAAGGGTTTATGTTAGGCTTTAGGTCTCGGGATTTGGTGGACTGCGCATAGGCCTTGGGAATGCTCGTTGGGGCATTTCTGGGGCGTCCCACAAGGTGCTGCTCACAGCCGGGGCCTGTGGCAAGGAGCGCCATCGGTGAGGCTTGGTTCCATCATCTTGCAGACAACACTGTATCAAGGAGGAAGGTATATCATACCAAACATAGAACCCTGCAGCAGCCGCCGTCGCCCTAACGACAAAGAGACCTCGTTTGCTTGTGCCGAGTTGTGAGCGTACAAGGATTACTGTAGAGTGACTCGCACTGGAGGTCAGCTCTCTGGGAACGTTACAAGGCCCATTCCCGCCTACTCCCTCAAGCAAGCTGGGGACTGAAGATTCTTCCCTAGAGTTTAGGATTCGCGATGGCCCGGTGTCGAGTTATACAGAGTATAGCTTCTCTTGCTTCTATCCAAGCCTTGTTTGGTCGTTGCCATTTTCTGAGAGGCCCAGTGTCCTACGTGCAAAGTGCTGTATGGTGAACCTGGGCACAACTCTGACACAGAGTTCCCTGCTTCAGATTGGCTATTTTCTTTGCAAACGCATCCATGGGTGAGTTAGCCAGTCAACGTTCGCACGGAAATCAGGACAAGAACACGAGCAGTGGCAAGGCAAGACAGGGCCAACCCCCTTTGCGAGGAGCAGTTCCTCCGTCTCATTCGCCAAAGCCGCAGGCGCAGAATCCTGCATCTTCGTCAGGTTTGTCGAGTTTATAGGCTGGGCTTAGGCTTTTGGGTTTAGGTACCGGTTTGGCCACCTGGCACTGCTGCGTTGTATCGGGGACTGTGTAAGCAATGGTGGCCGTAGCTTGACCAGCACCGTTCAGTCAGCATTTCTGTTACAATCGTAAGCCTGGAGGCACTATTGGCCAAGACTCCCCTAAACCCTAAACCCTGAAAAGTCCTGCTGGCCCTTCTATTTCACAGAGCTCAGAACTGTACACGAACGAGCCGACTTTGTGCATTTCGACGGGTTTGTTGCGGAACGCTGCTTGAGATAGGTACATATGTTCTAAGCCCCATGTGCTCCACCCCGCCCCCTGGCACCCCCAGCCGCCTGCTTCCCCCACCACACCTTGCAACTTCTCGGGGTGGAGGGGTGGGCCTCAGCGATCGCAACTTCAGCGATCGCAACTCTGTTCAGGTGAGTTTTTTTACTCGAACACTCCAGACATGATATCTAGAGTCTAGAGCGGGGACTTATGCATCTTTGCACTATATAGTACGGGAGCCTAAAGCAAATGTTGCACACATTTCCATTGTACGGACAAGTTGTTCGACTGTCTTCTTCACACCGGAGCCGGTTCATGTGTAATATAAGACTTTGGGAAAGCTTTTCCACAAGGCGAGGCTACATGCCTTGGACGCTGGGAACAATTTTCAAGTCATGTTTTAGTCACTGGGCCCTTGTTGGGTACAATTGTACATGTTTGTCATAATGAAGCCCAATAAGGATTAAACATGATTATAGATCCAACAGGGAACCAGTTCAGATCGACCTCCACCTGCCAGGGATCAGGACCAACTAGAAACTGAGCCGTCTCCGGAAGTGGTGCCCCCAGTCTCTGTGGTCATTCATGGATGGTTCTTTGTGAGCGCATCGACAGGCATGCTGAAATGGAGGACTAGTTAAGACCGCATCACCATTGTTTGTTCCGGTTTCTAGATTCGGGGCATCAAAACCTCAGCCCACAACCCGAAAACACTTCACCTTCGAACCCGAATCCTAAGCCCCAGCCCTAAGCCTAAGGTTTTAGGCCTGACTTGACACCGGGACCCGAAGTTCCAGGGTGCAAAGACGGTTGACCGCAAGGGCATAGGCAGGTAAGATGTATGATATATATATATATATGTATGTATGTATGTATGTATGTATGTATGTATGTATGTATATATATATAATATATATATATATGCATACACACATGTGTGTATAGAATGCAAAGAAATTTTACAGAATCTTGGCATGTGCATTCAAACACACATGCACACACACACACACACATATATATATATATGTGTGTATGTATATATATATATATGTATGTATATACATATATATATATATAGACGAGCATGTTTATACCCCACATTTAATATAGGTATATATATATATAGATAATTAAATAACTGAATATTATATATATATGTGTGTGTACAAATATGTTTGTAAATATATATATATATACATATGTATGTATGTATGTATGTATCTATGTATGTATGTATGTATGTATGTATGTATGTATGTATGTATGTATGTGTATATGTATATGTATATGTGTATGTATATATGGATATGTATGTGTATATATATATATAGAGTACGAACCTGCAACTGAGGGTGCGTGAACAAGCCCACACATTGGCTTGACCCTTAACATGGTTATCGTTTTATTTTACTCTTATCGTTTTCCAGGACTTTGGGACTGTCAGATCTGAGCTAACGTTACAAACATTCGTTATAGTTCTTTGTTCACTCTTATCGCTTTACAAGGAACTCGATTGCTCTCAAAGGACGGGCGCATCTACTTAAACAAATGCTCTGGTTTTTTTTATCATCCCTCAACTGTCCTCAACACCAGAATTCGGACCCCTGCAAAGCACCTGGGTGATCGAATACTGTAGCACCAAAGGTGAAGAGAGTATCCCCGACAACCTTTCAAAGATCCTACAGCAGACCGCGACCCGCAAACGCTACACCCGATGAAAACGGGGTTTAGCAATTGACCCTGTAAGCGAGAAACTCA
This sequence comes from Symbiodinium necroappetens, assembly GCA_905231915.1. Classification (NCBI taxonomy): domain Eukaryota; class Dinophyceae; order Suessiales; family Symbiodiniaceae; genus Symbiodinium; species Symbiodinium necroappetens. The sequence continues at coordinate 9,536 of CAJNJA010007371.1, forward strand.
GAGCCCTAAATCCAGGTGGCGTTCAGGGTCAAGGGTGCCTTTAGTCCCATCTAAGTGCTAAAGGCCTTCACTGGCACGTGGGCCAACGCTGAACTTCTTAAGCCAAAGTGGCCGATTCTGAAATGCCAAAGTACCACCACCTTCCCATGCCGGAACCAAATATCACTGAAACTCTGCATCCCGAAGTGCTCAAATTAGTTCTATATCGCAAGAGATTTAAACTTTAAACCTCAAATCCCTCAGGCACGGAAGAAGCCCTAACAAACCAAGCCCTACCAAACTTCTGAACCCCGAGCCGAAAACCTTGGATTTGAGTTGCAAGCGTCCAAGAGTAGCCGCGAGGTCGGAGTTCTGAGTGCTGAACGGGTTTCGGACCCGAAGCCCTAAACCCCACTCTAAACTCTCTACGCCTTAAACAGAGAAGTTGATGTCTGAATCTTTACCGAAAAGTTTAGGACTGGGATCCTGAACCCTAAGCTGCCCTACACCCTGACTCAAAGCTCGCAGCACAGCCATGGCTGTCCTTCCTGGTCATGCCGAGTTCCGGCCGGCACCTCCCGGAGACGCGCAAGGTGAGATCTTCAAGTTTGGGTGTGTAATAAAGGAGCCTTAATAATTAGAATAGGGTTTGGGGTATATTATACTATAAGTATAATAAGGAACCCCTGAAACCCTATTCTAATCATTAAGGCCCCTACATTGGGGCTTTTCATTTTCGGTTTGGTGTCCAAAAGCAAGAGCGCACATCACGGCTTTACACGGTTTTGTTGTGCCTTGCACAGGAGCTCGTAGGGTTCCAGCAAGGGTTCGATAAGGGTTGTCTTGAAGGGTGTTACGGCGGTTTTTAAGGTTTTCATAATTCAAGGCAGGTCAAGTCGTTCAGAACTACATCGTTTAGGTTCTAGATTGCTTTGTACAGAGTCACTACGCTTTCATAGCCATTAGCTATTAAGGTGGTTTTTCTGAGTTGACAAGTTCGGCTTCTTATGATGTCATGGCTTGCTTCTGGTTTCTTCCGGCGCTAGATTGACCTGCTATCAGGATGCCAGTTTTAACCAGTTATCCTTACTGTTGATGGACGAAATCCTGCAT
>CAJNJA010007372.1:0-16184 GCA_905231915.1 Symbiodinium necroappetens
TGTAAGGTTTGATAGAAATTCGAGTACAGGTCTAGGATTTGAGGTTCAAGGTTGTAGGGTTCACGGTTCACTGTTTGGGGGGTTTGGTTTCAGGAACAAGGAAAGGTCCTGCGAGAGACACAAACCATGCTCCGAACACTCTTGCAGCCCTACATACAGGCAGTGAAAAATACTACAGCCTTCACATCCTGTCTCACTATTTATCTCTCTCCATGGGTGTGTCTCTGCCTGTCTGTCTCTGTCTGTGTGTGTTTGTGTGTGTGTGTGTGTCTCTGTCTGTGTGTGTGTGTGTTTGTTTGGCTATGGCTGCACGACAACGGGCAGGGTTAAGGGCTCTACTCATACGCCTCCCGACCCAGAAACGCGCTCATTATGCTGGTCCTGGCGGAGGCCCAACCACTGTGACGGTGGTGCTGCCAGGAGTAGGGACCCTGGATCCACCGCGCTGGGCCTCAGGCATCTGAGTAGGTCCAATGTTGCACTGCGTGCCCACAAACCAAAGATAGATCGGTGGTTTGATAGATAGATAGATAGATAGACAAGTAGATAGATAGACAGAGATAAATAGATCAATAAATAGATAGTTACACAGCCAGACAGACGCACAAGCAGATAGAACGACCTACAAACACACAAATAGATAGACGGCTCGATAGATAGATCGATCGACACCAAATTATTAAACAGATGGATAGATGGATGGATGGACCGATGGACGGATGAATCGATAAGTAGTTGGTAAGTAGGTGGGAAGGTAGGTAGGTGGGTAGGTAGGCCGGTAGGTAGGCAGGTAGGCAAGTAGGTAGGCAGATAAGTAGGCAAAGTCAGTCGGTGGGCAAGTGGGTAGGTGGGTAGGTTGGGGTCGGGTTGGGTAGGCTATCTCCCAGCCCAGCCCCCACCCGTCCAGCCCACCAGCCAGCCCAGCCCAGCCCAGCACACAACAGCCCTGACTGCCGCACTTACGGCTGGTTATGGCTGGGCGGGTGGGTGGGGGGGGAAAGGAAGAAAAACAGGGTTGTTGGGCTGGGCTGGAAGGGGAAATAGAACCTAAGGGCGACAGCTAAGGATGGTCAAGCATGTTAAAACGATGGACATGCACCGAGAGGCTTCCGAGTGTGCCTTCTTGGCCTCATTCTTGGCCATGAGGCCACGTGGTCAATGCACAAGACTCCCCCCTATATACGTCGACATTGGAATACTACTGACCTTTAAAACCCTAACTGCGGCAGTCAGGGTGTTTTCTCCAAACCTTAAAGACAGAAACTCAATTCGCATCTGAAGATCTCTCAAGTCACCCAAAAAGACTTCAACACGGCAGGAGGCCTACTTCTTCGTGTGTGTGCGTGTGTGAAACTCCTGTTCCGAAAATAATGAGTTGGATGTTCTCATATATATATATATCAGGATGCAAAGCAGATCAAGAGATTCCGTGATGCCAGCCAACGAAGCTAGCGGAATAGGTGGAAGGAGCAATGGACGCATAGCTCTGTACCTGCCTTTCTCTTTAGTCACCGAGAAGATGTGCATCAGTTCATGCTAAATTTTCCAGACTCAAGGCCCCATGCAGTGACAATTTATATTGCATCTAGATCTTCCTCACAGTGATTCTTCGCAAAGGTTCCACAAGTCCACTTGCAATAATCGAATTGTTCAGTTTTTACCGATGAGTAGAACAGAAAGTGGATTCGGAATATCAAAGAACAAGATTGACACGAGAGGATGACAACCGGCATTGACCGGGATCTACATGTGTGTTTTCGGCTGGTAATTCTGACGAAGGGCCAAGCGTGATGGGCATCGCGCCCCGACCCTAAGCTTGTCCAAACATACCCAACAATCTCCCAAGTTCCATCCTCTGGTTCCATACCAAACTACTTTGCAAGCTTCCTTTGATCCTCGAAGGCTAACGCACCCCAATTATACCCACTTCAAGAAAGCACCCAAGCATCTCTGACATGTCATTTGGTGTGTCAGACTATTAGCCGATGCTTCTCAAACTCCAAGATTCTGAAGTATACCCTATGGAAGCTTATTCCAACAAGCCCTCTCAATCCCAGCTTCATTCAACGTGTGAATATCCGAAGCTGATCCAAGCATACCTAACAAGCACCCAATTCGACGACGACAACGGAGAAAGGGTCCGTTACCCAGCAAGCACCCAACGTTACGACGTCGTCGTTTCATGTTGGCTTTGTTCGGAGTCAAGGTTCCTTTCAGTGAACGTTTGTGTCATACATCATCATTTCGTTTTCGTTTCATTTCTTCCATTTGACAGTTCAGGTTCTTTCTTCAGTTCAGGGTTTTCGTTTTCACTTCAATTTTATCACCTATCATTTGCCTTTTACCTTTGCTCAGATCAAATCTGGAGCATGAATTGATGAACCCAGAAGAACAATCTTGCCATGTTGTTCAAGTGTAATCTATTTTTTCAACCACTTCTTCCATTTATTCGCTTCCTCATCAACATTTACAATTTATTTAGCCATGGCTCCTGTATTCAACTTTCATTTCTACGCGCACCCTCGTGGGCGCTCACCCCAGCCAAGACGAAAGCAGCCACTGCAACAGCTGGCTGCATATCCGTCGCGCAGAAAGAGATCTCGCAGCAGACGACGAGATTCATCGTCGTCATCCAAGCCACCAAAGGAGTGGCTTGGACCAAGACAAGCCTCACCGGAGGTTGGACGAGAATTATCTTATCCTCCAGCTCGTTGGTTTGGTGCAAACTTTCAGACTGCCAATGCAAGCTCTCGAGTTGTTGAAGAGAAGCGTCCAATCCTTGCTCTTGAGGCTCCGCCTGGAATATTTGATGAGGTTGCAGCACCCACCACCTCTTCCATACCTCCTCTCAACACCACACCACCACCACCACCTCCTCCTGTTTCATCTTTGTCTTGTGATACTCCTGTCATTGTTTTGCCACCCCATCCACCACCTCCTCCACCTCCTCCAACTTTTCCACCCCCTCCTCAAGGGTTCGATTGGTGGCAATCCTACGACCTTCACATCCATATCATCTCTCGCCCGTCGCAGGGGCGAGAGATCAAAGGCTATGCATCCAAATGTCCAAAGCCAGGGCTCACAACAGCCGCATCCGTAAGGTAGCACTCCCAGCGGGCCGACTCGGCAGGAGCTACAGCTGGTGCATGTCCAGCCGGGGGCGTCAAAGGCACGGCCAGTTCTGCACGCTGGGGTAGAGGGCCCCAGAGCAGGGCTCCGTTCGTCTGGTTCTTCACTTCCTCCATCACCTGTGGACTCAATTTCTCCAAGCCCGGCCTGACGAACAAGTTCACGGGCCTGGGCCTGCGACTCCGTAGCTTCCGCAATTTCCTTTTCCTGGCGCACGGCATTCTTCATGTACTTCTTTTGCTCCCTCATCCGCTCTTCATCTCGGCTTGATGAGCCTCCCTTTGAGCCTTGGCGTGTTTCCGTGCCGCCACTATCCGCCACTGCTTTCGCAAGGCGATTCTCCGCCTTCCGACTTCCGAGCATTGTTGAGAAACTGCTGCAACCGTTGTTCCAAGCTTGCCGGTCGTCCTGACTCAGAACTTTGATGACCAATGCTCGGATGGGCTGGGATGCCGCGCCAGGAACTTGGCAGGAGCTGTAGGAAGGAAATACCGGTTTCCTCCACCTACACCGCACCCCATGCATTCAGCATCATTCAGCACAGTTTGTGGTACACCGCCCACCTGCAACTGCCGTTGCCGGTTTTCTTCAACGAGTTTCTCACACTGATCAAAGTACCACAACAGCAGCAGCACCACCGTCTTCATGTTTGACCAGTTCCTCACAAATACTTAACGATCAGTTTGTTGAGGAGAAAAAGGGAAATCGGAAGGTTTTGCCGGCTCAACGTCCTCATGAAGATGACTTGGCGTAATCGTTTCGGCTTGCAGGTTCTGTTTGATTGAACTATGATTCCATTGTTTGCAGTGTTGTCCCAGCCCTGCTGTTTCCGCGGGTGGTTTCTCGATGTTTCTCGGTGATTTGGTTCCATGCCAAAGCTGCCAGTTGGCACTTCTTCTGCACCACCTCCCGATGGCTTCTTCTGGTTCTTGCTCATGTCAGCAAAGTGCACTGGGAGTTTTCCGCCGCTTCCAGATCCGCTTTCGCACACGCGTGCAGCCTGCACGCGGCGATGCCAAGAGGGTGAAATCGGCGTGCTCCACAAGCCACGTAGGCAGAGCACGGGGCTTTACAGCAATTCCACCGTTCGTGGAGTATCTACTCCACAGCTGGCATGAATGTTCTGAGCCCTGACACATACATACATGCATACATACTTACATACAAGCATATACATACATGAATACATAAGATGTTGGGGAGAAGTTTCCGACGGAGGTGATTACAGATCCTGGCCTGAAGTTCGTTGGCGTCGGGAATTATCTCATTGAGCAAGATCCTGAGAGAGAAGTCCGCATGCACACAGCGACGCAGCTCTGCAGCAGTCGTTTTTTCTGCGTTGTCAGGTTTCCTGCGACCTTTAACACTATGTACTTTATTCAAGATGGACGAGGTGTGGCTGCATGCCGCATGCAGTGATCTACAAAATTGGGATGCAATCAAGAGCGACTGGAGCGCTCCAAGACTTTGTAGGAGTTGCTGGAGCATCTGTTCCGGAGCTTTTTGAGCCGATGTTGCGTGGGCCGATTCGTGCGCGATCAGCAGATGGGCCCAGCGCTCAGCGGCATACAGCTCCTTTTCGGCGGGTGGGGTTGGTTTGGGTTGACTTGCATTGGGTCGGGTGAGGATTGATCTGACTGGGGGAGGTGGGTCAAGGTGGATTTTGTGTGGATGGGATCCACGACTTTCTGATGTCAGAACTGTCAGACATGGTCAGACTACCCCTGCTCCTCTCTTTTTGTTGCCAGCTCGTAGTCATGACAGGAAGAGCCAGGCATGGCTAGAAAAGCTCGCTTAGGGGGGAAGCTCTTGCAGTAAGACCCTGGAACGATAAAGTCAGTTCCTGCGTGCTCTTCCTTTGTTCCCAGCATACTCCTCCTGGGCACGCCTGCACAGAGTTGTGCCGGATGTCCAGCTTGCACTATGTCCATTGTAAGTCGATCAATTCTTGTATCAGGTTGAGTGAGGTTTCACAGTTCTTATGATGGCTAGTAGCTGGTACACGGCAGTACCTCTCATGTCGAATAACAGGCTCATGGAGCCCAAAGCGGACCAAACAATTTGATTGATGGAGCCGGAAGCTCGCGAGAATGGCTGATTTAGACTACAGTGCCTCTCCTTCCAGTGACACCCTGCCACAGCCAAGCAAGACCAATGAATCCGCGACAGATTTCTGTGCGAGTGACGAGTTGGCTTGCCTTGCGCTGACACAAGATGCCACCAGTGTAAAGTGGTTGTCCTGCAAAGCATGCTTGGCGCATGCTGCACGTCCATTTCTATGGATGATGTACCGAGTGAAGGTGATGGAACGCGAAGGTTCGAGTGTTTGAGCGTTCAACGGTCTGAAGGTCGAAAGTGTTAAACCTCGAACCTTTGGTTTGAAAGGCGGTGGGGTTCGAAGATGTTCGAAGGTTTGAACACGATGGTATGTGCCATCGGTGTCGAACTTGGAAACTTTCAATCTAGAAAACCCTGAAGCTCTTTTCCGTGGCCGAGTGCGATCGCGCCGCTCAAAGCTGGAAGATCTGAAGTTTGAGAGGTTGTGACTTCGAAGGAATGAAAGTTTTCATCACTGGGGAAAAAGTGCTAACCTATGACGCCTAGCCTCCTTGCTTGATAAACGATACATAGTTCTGGTAGATCAAGCCCTCTCAAAATGCATGCTCTCCAGCTCAAACGATCACTCTTTCGAGCCTTCGAACAGTTCGTGCTCCCAACGGTTCAAGCTTTGAAACTTGGTAGTGATCCTCTCAAGCTACAGGCCTTTCCAAACTTGAAGCCTTGAATCTCTCCAACTCTTTGAAACTTTCAGCCTTTCACCTGCCTAGAATCCTAGAAGCTAGGACTCCTTAAATTTGAAACTTCAACCTCTCAAACTTTCAATATTCGAAGTTCGAAGCAATGTGTGGACGTGTCCACATGCTCCGCCCCACGCCCGTCACACAGCATACGTCGCCGCGGCTGCAGACTTTCAACCTGAATTCCGGATCAGACCTTACAATTATTCAGTCCCGAAACGTTCAGACTCCGAACTTTTTTCATTCTGAAAGGTTTTTGAACTGTCGAAAACTTTCACACTCACTAGTCTGGCCCCCCACGTGGTGCAATCAAACTATCCAACGACTCCTTCGAAAAAACCTGCTCGTGACACCCATCGTGTCTACCCCTTGGACCCTTGCTCGACCAAAGCTTCTCGAGCTTCTTTTGTTTGAGGTTGGAGATGCTGGTGTCCGTGTCGTTTCAGTGGAGGCTGAGGCGCTGCAAGTTCGTTGATTGCACCCATCCCAGGCTTGCAAAGGACCAGCAGACTTTCAGGTCTGACGCGCTGAAGGATCTCTACAACATCTTGGGAGAAACCATGTACAGGGACCGGCTTTAGGTTTGGGGTCCTGTCGATTTTGGGCATGGCATAGGCACTGTTTCATTTGGACATTGGCAGTTCCGAAGCTCACAAGCTGCCGCGAGTAGTAGGCTTGCCACTGCGAGGATGAATTTGTCCGCTTTGCCCGGGCAGCTATCATTGAGTCCTGCTCTTTGTTTACGGCCGATCAGCCCAGCCTGCTGAAGTTGGGGCTGTGCGATTTGTCACAGTGAGTATGGCTTGGGAACATCCATGGGGTGCTCCGTTTCAGGTTTACACTTCCTTTCAAAATGTCGGGAAGCCATCACTTTGACGTTGCCAGATATTTCACGGAGCGCACGACGATCACGTCGAAGATGCTGGAGGTGATCATGATACTCCTGCTGAGTGTCATCTCTGCATGGAAAGCCAGGTGCTTCAATCGAACTTTGACAAGCCGGAGCTTGGACTAAGAATGGAGATCACGGGCCTCCAGCTGCGAGAGGCTTGCCTGGTGAAGCATGCTTAAGTTTTCTGATGAATTTGGCCAGAAATTGTTCGACAGGTTGACCTGCCCGACGACTATGACGACGAAATTGAGAACACGCAAGAACAAATGCAGGAGGTAGGCAGTCCATGCGATTACCTATTTAGCTATGGGGTGGTCACGTGGTACAACCGTTTCTCATATTCAATCTCGCTTCTGTTTGGACTGTACGCGTGCAACACAACCAGTTCACCGCAAAACTCTCATGAATGATGCCCAGGCCCTCAAGCGCCATGCGAAGCCTTGAGACATCTCAAGACATCATGGCACAAATCTGAAACACTCCGCATGCTGCAACCAACTTGATAGATTCTTGCCGGACCTTCGTGTGAAGATGCTGACATGAGACGATGACAGTAGCAACGAAATATGGATGTTGTGTTCCGCAGCATGCTCAACTGAGATGCAGGTTGAGGTGGGCAAAGCTGAGCGTCAGGACCCGGCCAGAATGTGTTGGCACGATTTCCCTAGTGCTTGAATTCAGCAGCAGCCTCGCAACAGGAGCAGATCATCATCAAGGAAGCAGAGAAGCTAGTTGCGATTCAGCAGGTAGGATTCCGTGCTGCGCCTTGAAGATGCGCATTGGACGCTGCAGTCTACGAAGCCCCTTGCAGCGATTGCCGCAAGAAAGCATGCTGAGTGCGCAAGCTTCGGCATCGCAAGAAGCCATTACAACCGGCAGGTTGAGGAGCTTCTAAGAGGAGCGAGAGGATTTGCACGCAGAATCGATCTCCAAAATCAGGCAGCGGGTGCTTGTATGTGCTTGTGCCTTGTGCACCCCTGTCCTGTCCTTTGCCGAAACCCAGACCCGAGACACAAAATGGCTCAAAATGGCAGGCTACAATCACTCAGCTGAAGCTGGTGCAGCAGAAGCAAGCCGAGGCACAGCGCAATTGGAGAATGTTCTCTGTGGACAGTGGCATCATGTGTTGTCGAAACCATTTTAGAGATGAAAAGCGAGCCCAGACATGGCTAGACTGGAGTCTAATTATTAGAGTGTTGTACAACGAAATCTACTGGAACATGATAGAAGAGCGGCCCAAAGTCACCCGACGCAACAGACAACAAGATCACATAAGACAGGATCATATATGATAGTGGCAATGGTACAGTGGGCTACCATTGACTACCATGCATATATACCTCCATTGAAATACACATGGGTATGGATGTCTGTCGAAAGACGTATGCATGTACACGTGTGTGTGTGTGTGCGCGTTTGTGTTTTTTGTAATCGTCGACAATCCATTCAGTCTACTGATCTTTTGAAGTTCGAATCTAACGCCAAAACCTCCTGTTGCTGTGTATCTGTCAATCTGTCCGTCGGTAGCTCTGCACATGTGCGCATTCTGATTTATCCTGGCTTTTCCTGTCTCAAACGATCGCGCCCAACCTCGTTCATCACCGCAAGCCTTCTAGTCTTAGTCTAAATCTTGTTCCTTCACGCGCAGACCCCCTCCAGATCTGACTGGACGAAGATGCGGTGCTTTCAGCTCGTGGCACGGAGGAGACAATGATTTTGGACCGCTGCCTGAGTGCGCCGCCCCACCTGCATCCTACATGCAAACGATTGTATAACACACTGGCCAGCAGGGGGTTGCCCATCTGGATTATCCATTGATATGCAGACACTGGTGCACAAGACATCCCTAGCCGGTGGCTTGATGTCAATTCAAGACTGGGTCGTGTCAAAGGGGAGCATTCCGCTACATCGTGTTGTGTGCTGGTCCTTCTTATCGCCATCCGAGGAGCTGAAACTTCACTCATGGACTGCGTGTCGTCTCCACTTGGAACCGGGGGGCGGCTGTAGCCGGAGCAGTCAGCACCTGCCATAGCATGGCCAGGCAACTGAAGAAAATGCACGAATATCATAATTATTGTTGTTACAATGCTCTGTTGTTGATATACATATATATATATATGTATACATATATGTATGTGTATATATATATATACACATACACGCTGCTGAGGGTCTTCTGCAATGCAGCTGCAAAGCCGATCAGGGGCATGATCGGTCAGATCCAGCACAACTCGGCCAAAACGCAGACAAGCGAGCGGGGCCAAAGCACGTAGCACTCACAGCCACATCCTCCACGTGGCTGTTGGTTTGTTTTTGAGGGGAGCTGCGGAAGGCGCACTTCGGGCCGTGGTCTGGCCTGTGCGGCACCAGAGCTTCTGGATCTTCGGGTTTCAGCCTAGGCGTGGATTTGCGAATCCTTGGTGGCTGGAAGCTGCAGCGCCTGACTAACGGCCTGGGAGACGTTTCTTCCTTCCAGATCGGAAGGTTTTGTACTGTCGACCATGTGTAATCCTAAACATTTGCACTGCTCCAGCCCGGCGATCGGGCTGGTGATTGTTCGGGTGACTACGATAAGGTTGTCAAACTTTACGCAGATGATTCGCTCGACCACACGTTCACGTCGCAAGAGGAGCGTGCGTGACCATGAGCCGGTTCAATGGGGGGTGGCTTGGATTGTAGTCTTTTGAACATGGCTTACTTATGAAACGCCAATGTCTTGATTGTGTTCAGGATGCTCACCATGTAAATACTGCCGACAGCACGAGTTGCGCTGACCATGTGCGAGTGCTAGCGGTAGCAGAGCGAACACATTCAAGCAGTTGTACAAGTGGTTGGTTTATTTCAATAGATGTACTGTGACTGTTCGCAGAACACAGAGGCCTGCCGAAATGGCATGCTCGCTGGAGCCGCTGCCTCTCTTCATCGAGGAAGTGCACTAAGTCCAAGCATTCCGCCTTTAAAATGACAGAACATGCATTTTGCCGCAGGTACGGCATGCACGGCACTGACTAACACATACGGTCGTTAGACTAAATGCTGGTGCACCAGCACTTGCGACTGGTTGCAGTCCACGTACGGCCGTTCCTGGGCACATTCCCACGGACCGGGAGTACTGTAGTATATGTAGTTCTAAGTTGATAGCGTCTAAATAAGAACACACCAACACACCAGCCCCTGAATACTTTTTGGACATGGAGTTCGAAACGAATCGCGATGAATTTCGGAACACATGTGACGTGACGACTGGTGAATTGTGTTCCGTGCATGGTTGGCGGAGCTCCCAACTGAATGCACGATGATGACATACGAGCGAGCATGCCCTTTGAATGCATGATTGACGGTTGGTAGCAAAGGTATAGCAGTGTTTTTGCAGCACAGCGAACATGCAAGCGGGAAAGCAGCAGCGCCTTTGCAGGAGGCCTTAGGAAGGGATGTGCCTGCGTAGAGGGCCTAGATTAATGTACATGCCCAAAAAGAGATGTACAGAGAGAGCCGAATATCGTCGCAATTCAACACTTCAATGAGGCAAATGCGGCAATCCTTCAGCAGTTTGCAAACGAGACACAGGCCTTTGACAGGCCTGCACAGAGTCTCCACGTCGTTTGAAGTGGCCGTTACTGGCCATCAGACCAGTGCAAGCAGGCTGTTCGAAGTTATGGAGATTCGTGCTCTCGAAGATCATGAAGCAGAAAGGATGGCAGTGAGCCTGTAAGGTGCACCTTTGAGAGCACTGCAGAACTGCTGAACAAAAAGCAGGTTCTCAAGATAGATGGCTCCATGTGGCTCCCAAGGCTCTGGAGGCGAATGCGCGGTCAAAACAACACAGTCTCTCACCGGAGACTTGGGCCACGTTGAATTCGGCAGATGCATGCCTGGCTTGGTATTTTGCAAAGTGGCAACAAACTGCCGGTGCTGTACAATCCGTGGCTCAGCCTGAACCTGTAAGGGATCGGAGTCTGAAGCCATGACAGCCACCAAGCTCGCGCAGACGTGTTGAGGATGTTCTCAGGGCCTCAATCAAAGTCAGCAGTCTCACCCTCAAGACTCCATGAGCCAGACTCCTTCCGCATGTGCGGACCGATGGTGGCTCAGCAAGAAGCCGCTGTCATTTGCTATGAAGTGAAGTCTTAGAGTCACCACGGAAGCAGCTTCAACTCTCAATCAAGGCGACATCAGCACTGCCTGTCTGCGATTCGAGCTTCGCAAGAACTGTCCCAACATGCCACCTTGTGTTGCAGCTAAGGGTCGCAGGTACCTTTTCACTTACAGCTATAACTCTAAGGCTCTAAGTCATACACTGCAGGAATTCCAGGCTTCTCCCGTTGTTTCCTCCATACGCTAGTGCCATGTCATGAAGGGCAGCCGTTCCGGCAGCCTGAGCTTTGGAGGAAATTCGACTGTCGAGCTGCCATGGGATCTGCCACCTCCTCCGCAGGTTGCTCCTTCCATCGAAGACGTGAATGGCAAGGACTCTGGCAAAGCCGAGAAGGAGCTGACTTCTGCAAGGCCCTTTATGCAAAACGGCAGCTCCAAAGCCGATTTCGGCGAGGTGAACATGGCATTGGAGGCTTTGCCTTTGAATTTGCCACCTCCACCTCAGCCACCGCCTCCTCTGTGGCAAGCAGGCAAAGCAGCTGTAGACACATGCCCGTGCCCCTGCAGTGGGCATAGCAGCAGTCAGTGCTCCAGACCCTTTCGTCCTTCTGGGCGGAATCCCTGGGAGAGCCCAGCCAGTCTGCACGAGCAAGACTGGGAGCACAAGGCCAGAGAGTTCTTCAACCCAGGCATTCAGGCTGAAAAACCGGAGTTTGACACTGCAGCTATGCAGAAGTGGGGTGAGGGTATCGAGGGCCTTGCCGACCTCTCACCGCTGAGCAGTCATCAGAATTTGAATGCCGTTGAATCGCAGATCTTCGGCGAATGGCAGTTGCAGGCCAGGGAGGCGTTAATAAACGAGACGCTCGATGACATCACTTTCGTGCAGGAAAGCTATGCGGCAGCAGAACGAGATCTGGAGTGGCGTAAAGCCACGACCATGTCCAAGCGTCAGCAGATTGAAACCCGGCAGGCGGAGCTGGCCGTTTATCAGAAACGTGTGCAGGTCCAGGAAAAGGACGTCGTTGCGGATGAAGAACTCATCCGATGCAGAGAAGCACAGCTTGACGCCGATGCACAGCATTTGAGACGATGTGAAAATGCTTTGAAGGCGGAAGCCAAACGAGTGAAGCAAAGACGAGATGACTTGGACAACAGTGAGCCCATGCTCCAGCGCAAGGAAGAGGAGCTCGTTCGCATGCAAGAAGAGTTAAGCAAGCTGGAAAAGGAAGTCTCAGAAGCAGAGCAAGAGATTCAGCATCGGAGTGCAGATATTGCTTCTGCAGAAGCCCAGCTTCGGCGTCGAAGGGCGGAATTGAGCTCACGCCACGCAGAGGTAGCAGGCGACAGGCGTGTGTTGAACGGTCGCGAAGCTGAACTTCAACATTCGCATGTGTCGCACCCGCCTGGTCCCGACGCAGTGGTGGCACAGGTGCCACAGGTGCCGTCGCTTCATCCCCAGGTGCAGAGCACGCCTCAGGCGGCCGTTGCAACAGCACCGTGTGCACCTGCGTTTGCTCAGCCTTTTGTGCCTTCTCCAGTCCCGCCGACACCGGTGGTTGCACCTCCGATGCTTGCTCCTCCCACTACTCCCGCACCTGCTGATCCAGTTCAGCAAAATTTGGCTTTGCAGCTCCAACAAACACAGCAGATGCTACAGATGCAGCAGATGCAGCAGCTCCAGCATTTTATGAAGGGTGGCTTTGGAGATGATGTGAAGGAAAAGGAGAGAGAAAACAAATTGCAAGTCCTGGAAGAGACGGTCCTCGAGCGACTGGAGGCCTTAGAGAGGCATGAGGCCGCTCTAGCTGCCGTCATGGCTGCTGCAGCTCAGGCAGCAAAAGAAACTCAAGAAGCGACAGCAGCGATTGTCAGCCAAAGCACTGAAGCGGCCGAAGACACTGCAGCAGCGATTATGGCGAAAAGCTCCGAAGTGGTTCGAAGTGCAGTGCAAGACATGACGGAAGCATTGGCTGTCAGGGAACGGGAGGCGCAGGAAGCACTTCAGGCTATGACCAATAGGTCAGCCATGTCTGGCGTGAAGGCTCCGGTCAAGACGGTGCCGGTGCATCAGAACGTTGAGCCTTTGCCGCAGCCTTCCGTTCAGACGTGCACCAGTGAACCTGTACAGCAGGCGGCTCCAGCGATGCCTGTGTCTGTGGCTTGCAACACAGACCGACTTGATCTGCCCGAGAACGTTGAGGAGGCACTTTCGTCTCGGCCTGAACCACACGCACAACGCGACCGCGATCCAGAAAGCTGGACGGACGGGCACGCTTCCGCAACTTCGCTCAGGAATGTCTACGAAGCTCTGCAAGGCCAGCACCAAGCACCGTTGGCACTGGTTCGACCCATCGGTGCAAGAAGGGCTGCCTTGCGTGAAGGATCAGGTATTGAGGAGGTGCAGACCTTGGCTTCGACTGCGGCCTTTTTGCGCGGAGAGCAGCCTCAGCTGGGAGGTGTGCAAGACGGTGGCGAGCTATGGTGTGGGGAGAGTGACATCACTTCAATCGCTGCCCACATGGACGGACAGGATGCTGAGCCAGTGAGGCTGACCGAAGAAAGCATGCTGGACGAACAGATCATGAACAGAAGCAGCATTCTGCAACGCACAGAGGCAGACGAAATGAGTGAAACGAACTCGGCGAGCGAGCCTAGCCCTATTCAGTCCAAGGCGCCAGCAGTGGCCTGGGAGATTAGCCTATCTGATTGGCCTCGTACTACATGTCAGAGGCCACCCGGTCAGAGCCCAGCAGAGTTGGGCAAAAAGCGGATGTACAAGGCCCAGGAGGCAGCAAAACGGCAGGTTGAGGGACCAAAACCGCCCGGGCCGACCAGGAGCAAAGCCACCACGACCAAGACTTCGAGAGCTGAGGAGCTTAGCTATCGCCCCAAGGACGAATGTGCTGCAAGGAAATCACATGTTTTGTGAAGCAGACCATCGGCAAGTCATGTAGATCGGTAGAATGGTAGAACTCCATCACTTGCGATTTGCAGGATGCATCCTCGATATGGCGAGGTTCGAGAAGCTTTGCAACTGCACAGCGTGCTAACAGGAGTGCAAGCACTTTAACGCCTTCCGAGTAGATCCCTACATATCCCCAGCCAATCGATCTGGTCAAAGGTGGGACCCATTTTGCGATTGTGGATCCGGGAAATTTGGATGCTGGGCAGGGGATCGTGCAGCCTAAGCGTCTAGATTTCAGGCAATTTGATTTGGATGGGAGCAGAGCACGATGGAGCCTACAGTCCGGATGTGCTATCCGCTGCAGGAAGCCAGCCGCTTCCACATCGCAAGGGCAAGCTGGTCGCTGAGCTCCAGCCGACATGATACCATCCTCGTGCTACAAACTGAAGGACTCAGGCTCCTGTTCTGGGAGATGTGACGACGCCACATGCAACGTACGCCGAGCCGACGTGTTCTATGTCCAAGACGAGGTTGACTTGCAGAGCCATCATCAGAGGCTAGCATGTTGGCCCGCATAAGCTCGGATCCAGCATGGACAATACTGGTGCAATAGATGCACCTGTTAATGATGAAGGTGCTCTTGGTGCAGCAGCCGCAAATGCTGCTGCACCAGTTTGCTGCTGAGCAGCAAGTCGTTCTGCGAGCAGAAATCGTCCGGACCGTAAGCATGCGGCATGTTTGACCTGGCCACGCAGGCAAGTATCGAGGATTCGGCAAAGCGTGCAGTGGCGTATGTGCTGTCCCAGGGGTTCTCTCGGATTGGTCACATATCAGTACTGGAGGGCTCGAGGATCTTAGCCTTAGAAATATGTGGGATCGTTTATTCTGGGACTCAAGCTTGCCAGTGTCTAGCTATCTTGCTGTCGGAGCTGTACGCACACTCTTAAACTGCACTGTCGGCGACAGAATCTCAGAAGTTCCGTGCCATGGCTGCCACCGCTGCCCCTTCTTTGAAGGCATGGAAAGCATATTGTCGTTCTTCTTCCATGCTGACATTATGCCATTATGCATCGTGACAGGCTGGCAGGGAAAAAAAGAATTGGCTGATCAACCTGCTGTATGTTCGGCAGGCACGTCGATGGCAGTGCCTTATGCATACCCCTTCAGCGCAGATAGTACGAGATTCATGCCAGACTTTATTGCTGAGGCTCACGGGCTTAACATACATCCTAAAGCTTTGCTCATATTGTCATAGTTGACTTTGTTATTTTCTCGATGTGCCGGCTCGACTTGCAAGATGATCTAGACAGTTTCCAGAACAAAGCCAAACCCGGTTTGACACGCAGGAGTTCAAGGAATGTATGGATGTAATCGAAGAGCAGCTGCGAGAATCAAACGGCATGCCGCTGCCTTAGATTGCTTCAATGTTGCAACTACAGGGCAGCCGAGCAACCTCCAGCATCGGGGGTCGCTGCAACGAAAACATTGGTTAGCCAGCAATCCGGACCTGCGCCGGCTGTAGCCGTCATGATTTGTCGCGGGTGGGCTGGAGGGAAGCACTTTCTTTGCAACTTGAGTGAGTCAATTTCTTTTTCGGTCCTTCTCCAAGAACGGACAGTCGTAGCTCAGACGGCTGTCCTAGTTGAGAGCATGTTGCCCCTTCAATTTGGCGCTTGCTCATGCTTGCTCCAATGCATGCTCGCATGAAGCAGGCAAGAAGCGTTTAAGCGTTGTGTCCAGGGGAAGCCCTGAGCCTCCAGGTCAAGGCATCAGGGCCCGATCCAGCAGGCAGTCGTTGACGTCCAGCTCCGCCATATTGAATTGAAGGTAGGGGACCTAATCAAGCCAAAGCCATGCAGCCAAGGGCAGATATTAATTTATATACCTCGCAAAGCAAATGCTGCTCCAACAAGCGCATGCATATTGCGATCAAACACCTGTGCTTGGTACTGCACGTCAATTGAAGCCGACAAGCCGGCAGAAGACTGTTAGGACATGCTTACAACGCCGGCGATGAAGCAGTGTTCGGTTCAGGACGTCGCTTGCAGAATGGAGCCGCAATCCTCAAGATACGAGTAATTTTGTGATTTGGTCATGTCTTGTCTCAGCGGTCTGTAGCGTCGGATCGTTTGATCTTCAGCCTTTCAGTTATTCAGTTATTCGCGTATATTCGCGTCCAGTGTGTTGCAGTCAGGCGCCTTGCGAATTCCCAGCTCACCTTTCTGTCCTCGTCCTAACTACATGATGCAAGCGTGTGTGTGTGTGTGTGGGTGGGTGGGTGGGTGGGTGGGTGGGTGGGTGGGCGGGTGGGTGGGTGGGTGGGTGGGCGGGCGGGTGGGTGGGTGGGGGGGGGGGGGGGGGG
>CAJNJA010007374.1:0-16183 GCA_905231915.1 Symbiodinium necroappetens
GGCTAGCATATATATATATATATGTATATATATATATATATATATATATAGTTATATATAGTTTGTCTATGCACAAACCCTATCACTCTTCACCCCGCAGACGCTGCACCCCGATATCCTGCGAAAGCAAAAGCCTCAGACCTGGCATCATGTCTTCCTCCCAACATACGGCCGGGCCGAGGCGGACGACGCGCAGCGTTTAAAATTATACTATCTACTATGATTGTCCTATACTTGTAGTATAACACGGAGTCCTAGGGTAAGTATTCCGACTCTTAGAGTAGCGCAGCTCACAGGAAACAACAACACAACGCCCGGCATGAAGACCTGTGCAGTATGTGATGTTAGTTACATAGGAGCCTCAATATATAGACTGGGTTTTGGGACATAGTACACTCGCATGGAAATGGGAACGCTTAGGAACAGTATTGATAATTTCTCAGGATCCTAACACCACTACTGCAATGTGTTTGTTGGCGCAAGACGATTATGATCCGGACAATGAGAGCTCGAAGCCCTAAAGCCCCCCCTAACCCGAATTTCCAAAACCCTACCCAGACGCTACCAGAAACCCGGCCCGGAAATCCTAGAATCACCACCGAAACCCCGAACAGCTCAACAAAGCCTCGGAGCCCTAAGCCAAGCATCCTCGACCCGAAAACCCGAATTCCTAGAGCACCCTACGCCCTCATTGCCATTGCCAAGAGGCCGTTAAGGGCAGACTCAAAAGATTCCAACTGATTGAACTTCAGGTCCTTCCATGTGCTTTAGGAGATGGAGACGGCTAAAAAATTGCGCTTGCCAGCAGCAGACATATAACAAAGAGACTTTGCTGATCCATCTATCCATCTAGAGGGATTTGGTAGTTAGGGCTTTTGGACACTGAGATGTAGCCAGTATTCGGGCTTCTTGTAAGTTATGTTTTCGGAACTTCGAATCGTCTTTGGAATGTAAAGCAGTTTGGGGTCTAGGGTTTGGGATATGCTCTCGGAAAGAAAGTAGAAGCTTTTTTGGCGTGTGCGCTTTACGGCCGACCTACGCGGCGCTGGCCCACATTCGCGGCTTGCTCATCGCACACCACTTCCGAGTTCTTATGTTACTGTGTAACCCTGGTGCATACTGTTTAGGCGACTACCATCTGCGACCCACGGATTAGCAATGAATAGGCTCTAAACACGCCGCGCAAATCCGGAATCCTTTGCCACCTAACCTCAGCCTACATACCTTCAACCGCTAAAGCACCTGCAGCCCCTGAAGCGCTAGAGGCCCTGACTCCAGCTCTAGCTGGGTCCCGATAGATACTTGATGGCTAGCTAGCTGGCTAGCTAGGTAGATCTGAACTAGGCCCTAAACAATAGATCCATTATAGAACACCTTAAAGGAGCCATCGAAGACGGTAGCTCCCAAAACCCCTTTTAGAACCACCATCAATCAAACCTGTTAAGGACGCGACATCCTCTAAGCACTTGGACCCTAGAATGGAGAGCTAAGATCCAATTTTCAGAAACTAAACTAACCCAAAAAAGCGCCACACGCTAGGGTCTAGGTAGAACCCTTATGCAATCCTCATGCACCTCTTGTAAACCCGTCCTTCGGCACCCCTGCTAGACCCCTATACTAGAAGAGTACGAGCAATGGAAAATATGAAAGCATAAGCAGAACAAATGCAATTTATAGCATTAGAGATATGAAAACCGAGCCCTCAACCCTAAATACTACTGCTAAAAATATACAATAACAAGAATAATGAGAATAAGAATAATAATAATAATATAATGCCAATAACAATAATTAAACCAAAAAAAGAGTCCTTGTTGTCGGCCAGCTCGAACTTCACCCTCGAAGGCTCATCGTTGAAGCCTCGAGAGCAATTCCACGCATGTGCCCCTGGGGCCCTCAAAAATAGAAAGGGGTTGATGGCTTCCGTTTAGTTTAGGGTTTATGGCTTCCGGTTTTTGGGTTTAGGGTCTCTGCTTGGAAGTTTATGGGTTTAGGGTTTAAGTTTTTGAAGCTTTTTGAAGCGTGTAGGGTTTCCGTTTAGCGGTTTAGGGGTTAAGAGTTTAGGGTTTAAGGGTTTAGGGCTTCCGTTTAGGGGTTTAAGGTTTCGGGACTGCAGGGGTCTTTGCTCTTGGAATATTGCTCCTTGAAGCGTCCCTTTCCTCGGATCCATAAGAGTTCTACAGTAAGGGCTTAAACGGCTTGATAATGGGGGGTCTCGATATTTGGAATTGGGTTTTGAGGTAAGCTGTAGCATATGCTGTATGGCAAGGGAATTTCCGGAGAACAGCATGACTAATCAATCAGGCCCCTATATTGCATGCCTTAGAGGGCCCCTTCAAGTTTAGAAAGTGAGGTATAGGATTTAGGACCTAGCAGCTTAGGATTTAGGATGTCTGGAATTCGGATTTAGGATTCAAAATGGAAAGAGTAGTTGGGAGCGAGGATTTGAGGTTTAGAATTATTTTCAGGGTTCACTTAAGGGCTTCATAGGGGTTTCTGCAAGTCCTGTACAATAGTGGATTCGAGTACCGAGCTTTGAGCTTCGGGCTTAAGGTTTGGGGCTTAGGCTTCCGGGTTCAAGGGTTCACGGTTATAGGGTTTTTGAGGCTTTTAGGGTTCAGGGTTTAGGGTTTAATGTAAGGCTCACCTAGACGCTGAATTGCAATTTCTATTCTCCGAGACGCCGGCTTCGAGCCCAAGAAGCAGAACTAAGGTAACCGACAACAGAGTGCTGGTAAACCGCTAAACCCTACACCCTAAACCGCGAAACCCCTAAATCCTAAACCCTAAACCCCTAAACCTCTAAACCCCTAAACCCTAATCCCTAAAGCCCTAAAGCCCTAAAGCCCTAAACCCCTAAACCCTTAAACCCTAAACCCCTAAACCTAGGTGAAGCCAAGGGTTCCGGGCTGAGGGTGGCTTAGGGTTATCTAGAGAGGCGTAGGCCTCGGGCTGGGGAGCCTTCAGGGTGCAGAGATTCATTTGGAGGTCTGTATGATTTGAGTTTTGGATTTAGGGGTTAGGGGTTTAGGGATTTAGGGTTTAGGGGTTAGGGGTTTAGGGGTTTAGAGATTTGGATGTCTGGCGAGGTGCCGTTGCCGGGTCGCGGCATGTCAACCGGATCAATCTGGCCAAACTCTGTGCCTTAGCACCCATGGCGAAGTCGGAGGGAGAGTCCCAAGCTAAGGGAGCAAAGCTGTAGTGAGGATACTGAAAGTCTATGATCCTGTAGCGCTTTGTCTTTGGTGTTCGGCTCTGCGGCAGTTAGCTTCGTTTGTTTACGATGCCGGGCTCAGGGGAGCGAGTGCGTCGCGGAAATGACTTCAGGGTCTTATATCATGCCAGGGATCTGTACAGATGGTATTGGGAAGAATGCGGCCGACAACGATTAAAACAAAAACACAGAGGGTCGCTCGTTCACAGAGGCAATCACGAGATTGTTGAGAACAGCCTTTGGAACTTCAAGCGTCTAAGCCCTAAACCTGTAACCCTCTGAAACCCTCAGATACTCGGTTTGTTTCAAGCCTGCCATAACATCCAAATACACCAAATCAAAAGAGGGCACTGTTTACCTACTTCAGACCACAAAGTCGGCAGTTAGATACTTTCTCTACCAAGTTTACCTACTTCAGACTCCCTAACTAGGTACAGTCACCCTAACCCTAAACCCCTAAACCCTAAACCCTAAAACCCTACAACCCTGAAGCCTTAAACCCTAAACCCCTAAACCCTACAACCCTAATTACCCTAAACCCTAATTACCCCAAACCCTTAGGGGAACTGGGTGCGGCCGCAGCGGCTCATCCAGGTCATCACTCCGTCGCCGCTGAGGGAAGCTGTCGCCAGCTTCATGAGCCTCAGAGAGGGTTTAGGGTTGAGAGGTGTTAGGGTTTCGCTACTTGGGGTTTAGGGTTTAGGGTTTAGGGAAAGGGCTTAGAGGCCCAGAGGGTAAAGTCTAGGGCCTTATGTATTGTATATGTGTATATGAATGTATGTGTATCTGTGTATGTATGAGTGTGCGTGTGTATATTTGTATATGTATGTATATATATATGTACATATATATATATGTGTGTGTGTTCTTTTACATAGATGTATATAACTATATTGGCTAGCTATATCTAGTATCTTATCTATATCTGTATATCTATATCGAGATATATCCCCATATATATATATGTATGTATATATATATATATATTTGTCTCTGTGTATGTATGTATGTATGTATGTATGTACGTATGTATGTATGTATGTGCATGTAATCCAGAATCTAAATAGGGCTAGGCTAGGGTTCGGGTTTAGGGTTCACGGGTTCAGGGGTATAGGGTCTAGGGTTTGGACAGGCTTCTATATGCGAGGGTATGAAGTTACCCAGACCCTTAAATGTAGTACCTGTTTTGGGTTACCTTAGCCTTAGTTTCTTATTATAGGATCCTAATCCTCTAATCGGCCATCCTAAAAGAGGAACTACACTTAAGGATCCAGGTACAGTACTGTACGTGTCCTACAAGGGTTACACGAGGAGCTTTGCCAGACACTGGTCTTAAGGGCTGTCTCCTTCTGGTGCTCTGAAAGTGTCCTAGTCTCCCCTTTATCATAAAGGTACCTTATGTCCTGTTAATCATTCCTAGTACAGGAACCTTAAAATACAAACCAAAGCCAACAGGAATCGAGGACCCTACCACGAGCCTGGCATTGGGAGCCCTTTCCTCAATGAAGCCACTCTGCTGCTCACCAGGGATGGTCGAATCCCGCTATAGAACATGTTGCCAGTTCATGTCGCCCTTCTCATGTAGGAACCTGATTAAGAAAGCTGTCCCGGTCATACAACCCCTAACAGTTAGGGCTCATGTAAGGAACCCTAATAAAGACCCAGGGTTTCCTGATCAGGTTCCTACATTATTTATGGGGCGAGTTGCCCTTGGTCTTATCAGTATGACTGCGTATTGAGACGCATTGACCTAAAGCCTAAACCCTGAATCTCAGCCCAATTAAGAAGAAACACGGCCATGATTGCGATGCAACCCTGGGTCCTAAAGACCAAACACTCGAATCCCTAGAGTTACGACCCTAAGTCCCGAATACCACAAATGTCAAACCCCTACGTTGAACCCTAAAGCCCAACACCCGAAAACCCTATGAACTCTCACTACTCAAAGGTTACGAACCCCAAACCCTAAACCCCTTTGTAAACTCCAAGCTTCCAAAGCCAAGGGGCTTTAACAGCGAGACGCCGCGGGTGACCAACTGGTCTCCATCCTTCTGAGCCCGACGAAACAAGGTCCCAAGGTTTAGGGTTTAGGGTTTGGGGTTTGTGGTTTAGGGTTTAGGGTTTCAGGGTTTAGGATTTTAGAGTTTAGGGTTTTAGGGTTCAGGGTTTAGGGTTTCGGATTTTTTCGGGTTGTTTAGGGTTTAGGACGATACAGGGGGGGCGTTCTGCATAGATCCTCTAAGCCTAAGGAATGATTCTACTAGTAATTGAGAGCCTACTTGAAGAAGTACTCTCAGTAAACCACTCGAAAGGCGAGCAGATTTCACTGCAGCAGACACATAGGGTCGACAGCAAAACCTATCATGGCTTACTGAAAATCCCCATAACATGATTCAGCATCATAGTTCACAAATCATACAGTATTATGGCCTGTAGGCTTTAATTACTCGCAGGGCGTCTGCTCTCTCATCGCAAGCATCTCGGTGCTGCAGTTCGGAGGCTGGGGTGAGGGTTGGAGGTGTTGGGTTTAGGGTTTAGGGTCTATTAGGGTTTATTACGGTTTAGGGTTTAGGGTTTAGGGTTTTTGGTTTAGGGTTTAGGGTTCGGGCAGGTAACTGTATAGGATTTTGCAGACGCGTCTTAAGTCACCCAGCAATGATGAGAAAGCAGCACTATCAGCATCACGCTTGTAATGGGGTAGTTTGAAGGCTGAAGAAATTGCGAGCGCGCCCGAACAATCGAGACATGGGTTGCGTCGTATCTATCGAGTCGAAGCTCGTTAGTCCGCAGGCACGAATGCCGATTGAAAACCTGCAACTTATAATATAACCCGAAACCACCCCCGTGCCTGAAGACGAATACAAGGACACGAGGCTCGTGGATGTCTCTTGGCACTGTCAACCCTAACCTCGACACCCTAAATCGCAAACCATACATTTGCACCTTAGCGGTTAACTTTAACACCAAGCACTGCACCGGCTACACCGTTTCATGTGCCCAGGAGTGGCTCTCATCAGAACAAATCTCAAACTACCTATCCGGGACACCGATACGCCAACACCCGAAAGTCCATAAAGTCCCGAAGCCCAAAACCCAAAAACCCTTGCGTTTAAACACCTTACCACCTGTCCAAACGACGGCTACGGAAGTTCTGGTTCTCGTCTCACCACTTGAAGGATCATGGATGTTGTATAAATTCCGTAAACCCTGAAACACCAAACCGGGTGATACCCAGGATGTCTGTAGCCGCGTCGTACTATAGGTCTGTAGCCATGTCGAAGCATTGCTGCGGACGACCAAGGCCCACATTCATCCCGATCTCTGAATCCGACAACAGTTGCAATTACATCTTGTAACATTCCGAGAACCCTCGTAACACTGTAACGACAATACTCTCCAGAAAGCGGACCTCCACCTTCATGTTGAAGCATCTTTCTGCCAGCCTTTGCGGGGAGTTTCTGCTGGGCAGGCATTGGAGCTTGCGATGATCCCAGGATTTATGGATTACCCATAGGCCCCTAAGTCGTTCCTTTTTGGGATTACCTTATAGGATTCTAAATATAAACCATGAAACGGAACTACTTAGGGGCCTATGGATATATGGGCACAGGAGGTCGAGTCTCTAGGACCACATTATTCCGCCAGGGGCCGGAGAAGGATGTGCTCCATCCATAGCTGCTGTGCTTCTAGATGCAGCTACCAACACCTATCCATGACTCTTCAAGTAAGACCGAAACCACTATGCAGAATAACTGCACAAGTAGGTGGGAAGGTGCTGGGTAAGAGTTTTAGGAAGTTAGGGTCTCAACGTTTCCAGCATCAGGGATTCGACGTTTGCCCCGATCACTGGAAGCGCCAATTTCCCTGGAGGTTTTCTGGGATGCCGCAAGTGCCCTTCAAGACAGCCCGTAATAGCAACCCGCCAACACTGTAGGCCCTTGATGCCCTTCAGAAACTACATGCCCCGAAGAGCAGTAGAACCTACTGGGTTTTGAGGCTTAGGGAGTTTTTTTTTGTTTAAGGGCCTTTTTCCGCCTTGCAAGTAACAAGGCCGGAGAGCCTAAGCTTAGGGATTTTGGGGTTTAGGGTCTAGGATAAAGGTCGCCGAACCCTTTCAACCGCCCAGCTCCCAAACTCTAGATAAACCCCAGACTCCTGAATCCTACCTCGACGTGCGTTTTGGTCAATACAAACTAAGGAACTACGTTGGAGAGCACAGGGAAACCCAAACCGTCCCAAGCCTGAACCCGAAAGCCTCTCAAGCGCACTTACAACCATAACACAAACAACATTTCAAATACTCCGTTGGAGTTTGCAGTTGACTAGAAGAGAGAATCCTAACAGCCCCCTAAACCCTAAACCCTAAACCCTCAACCCCAAGCCCTAAACCCTAAACCGTTGGGCCTAAACCCTTCGTTGCAAAGGAAGCGGCAAGGTGTTAGCGATCGGAGCGCCGGCAGCTCTGTCGTTGCTGCGGGGAGCGCCCTCCAGGTTCAGCAGGCTGTAATACACCTCGTAGGGTTTAGTAGGGTTTAGGGTTTAGAGGTTTAGGGTTCAGGGTTTAGGGGTTTAGGGTTTAGGGTTAGGGGCTTAGGGTTTAGGGTCGGAGGGCTCTTGCTGGTTTTGATCCATTGCAAGCTGTGGCGCAGAAAAGCTCAGATTTCGTTTATTGTTCAAGACTCTAGCTCTTTCGGGCTTTCGAGCTCTATAGGGTTTAATGAGGCGCGGGGTTCTCAAGGTTCATGGCAGCGGCTGTGGCTTAGGCCTTCGAGCTACTGGAGTATCCTAGGTATCTTACGAGTTTTAAAAAGCAATTGTACCTATTTTGGCGGTCATTCCCTTCTGATTACGGTACGTTGGTTACTCTAGGTAGAGCTACTGACATGACGGTCTCAGGTCTACAGAAGTTTAAGCTTTGAGTTGTGTTGGCGAGCTGCGTCCAGGCTGCAAGTTCGAGTTGTAAGTTCGATCCAGCATGGCCTTACTCCTGAAGAAGTTCAGAAAGGCTCTTTCTGTAAGTCGCTGGCAGAACCGAGGAGGCTTGAAGGTTTGGTGAGAGTATATGATGTAGGGTTCTTGTTTCCAGCCTCCCCATAATCAAACCCAATATCTAATATTGAGGAGCCATACATTGGCTGTTGGCTCGTCGAAAAAGCCCAGCATGCACCCGACCTCATGTGAGGGCGACTGCGGAAGTTTCCGCTTAGCGAGGCTCCAGTATCCGCGGAGACTTCTATACTATGGTTACTGAGGACACCCCTGGATCCAAAATGCGCTGCAAAGCACCGCCGCTAGAAGCAAAGCACACCCTAAAGCGGGCTTTTGCCATAGTCGGTCCAGGGACTCCCTCCTTTTCGATCCCTTTACTGGGGCTCCCCCCCCTGCCAAAGCCCGACTTGCTGAAGTCGCTGCTCTCGGCTGCATGCTATTAGAAAATCCTGCCTGTTCCGTCTGCACGGCGATGTTCTCCCAGCTAAACTCACGGATAGCCTTGGCCTGGGCGTTCTTGCCCATCCACCTTCAGATTTACGGCTTTTTAGGGTGCGAGGCTTCCACAGTGTAGGGTTTCGGGGTCTTTAAGGGCTTGTACGGTTTCGGGTTTAGAAAAAAAAGGTTCAGGGTTTAGGGTTTTGGGTTTATCTCGGAAGCTGGGGCTCATGGGGATGTTCCATTGCTGCCACACGGCGGTGATAGCATACCGAAAGCATCAAGAGCAAACTGCAATGACCAAGGTTAAGATCCAGTGTCGGGTGAAGTCCAGCCGACATAACTACGAAAGGTTCAGAAACAGTAGTGACTTCCTTTAAGGTTCCCGGATGTAGCTATACTGTAACTATACTGCATCCTCGGGAGTTGTATTCCTCAGATAACTGGCTCAGAAGTTCCTTAAGAACTTTCCAACATTGACATGGGGATGAGCCGGTACCCGAAGGGCCATGTACAAGGGCTCTTTCAGGCCTCTTGAGGGTACTCATAAATATTCATCAATGATAGGATCCATGTGCCTTAAAGGCTTTCGGGCGGGTTTGCCTTTAGGGTTCTAGAAGGGTCTGCAAAACTACCCTTAGCGATTCCTTTGAGCCTTCCATCAGGGTCTATATCAGGTTCTTGATCATGGGGCCTCAGGGAGTGGCATAAGCATGTATAGGCTTTGATTCGGGACTATGTACCTTCAGAACGCGAACCAAAGCAAACATCCCACATGCCAAACATAAGACTCCTGCACCGACGAGCTACCAGGACCCCGTGACCGTGGAGCTACCCTTAGCGAAGGCCTCACAGCTCTTAAAGGGTGGGTCTTGACAGGAAAGGAGCTCGCTGTACGTGGACTTACTAGTGAATTCTTCTTCGAACATGTTTCGCTCTTGAGTGTCAGGGATAGGCCCGGGATGCGCAGGAATTGGCCTACCGACCCGACAAGCCTCGAGCCACAGCTCAAGTCAAGCGACACCCTAAACTACACCCCAAACACCAAGCCCTAAGCCCCGTACTACGAAACTCTGAGCTGAAACGCTAAACCCTAAAGGCCCTGAACCCCATCCTCCTCTATTGCAAGCCCTCACAAAAATCCCCCCCAAACCCTAAGCCCTAAAACCCTAAATCCTAAACCCTAAACTCCATGGTAAGCCCTATAAAAATAACCCCCCCCCCCCCNNGGGTTTAGGGTTTAGGGCAAAACAACCCAAACAGACTCTAAGCCTCCGGCCTTGAATGCTCGAAGTTCTCGAGGATCTTGCAGCAGCCCCAGGCGATGGATCCGGGGTCCGGATCCACGAGGTAGCCGTCCTTTAGGGTTTAGGGTTTTGGGGTTTTGGGTTTTGGGTTTAGGGTTTAGGAATTTTCCGGGCGCGGGAAAAATGCTCCTTGGGTTCAGGGCTCGGGTTTTGGAGTTTAAGGTGCAGGGCTTCAGGGTTTGTAAGGTTTTTTGAGGTTTAGGATACCGGCTGTAGGGTTTGAAGGTAATCATTTCATGTTCGAGTATGGGATGTAGACAGGTTTCGGACGATTTAAGGGCTACTGCTTTGATTCGCTGCGTCATCAGCTGGAGACACGATGAGGGAACCGGGGAAGTCATGCGCATCACTGCATCTGGGATGCCCTGCAGATGCTACGAATGCGTGCTGCAGCCGCATGGACGAGTGCTTAGTGCGGAGTGCGTTCCAAGCGGACCCCTGCAGGACTTGCCAGATCTGTATAGTTTGGGTTCGGCCCTGGCGCGCATCGTCTAAGCGATTGCTCGGAAAGGCTGAAAGGGATCTTGTTGCAGATCTCTTTGGCCACAAAGGCCAACGGCACTCAAAAGCTTTTGTATTCTTGGAAGAGGTTGAACAGGCATTGATCGCATCTCTGACAGCTCAGGTCGACGATCGCCTTGCCCCTTGGAGCACCACAGGACGCCAATCTTCACCTTCGTGGGGCGCCTCCGCAAACTTGAACCACCAGGATGCCTCACAATGAAGTGCCTTGCAGGCACGAGAGATACTTCTGGGATTGACCCCAGTGTGCGCAGCTGCGGCTGCAAGCGACTGAAACTGGAGCCAACAGCGTTCCGAAGCGTCAGCCGATCCCAGGCATGCTCGCACAGCCATGCCAGACACCATCTTTGTAGGCCTCCTGTGCCAAGAATAACTCACATTCTGTGATGCAGTAACATATTCCAGGTTTTGCACATGGTTGTTTCCCCGATCCGAGTCTTTGTGGTGGACCTGGAAATCAGGATTTTCTGGCTGGCCGAGAAATGTCGCAGCAACGGCACGGTGGACTAAGAGAATCCTGCCAGCGCGCTTGACAGCGTAGTAGCCACTGCTAAGGTGGGTACCACGACAGACATCTTCAAAGCAACGTCTTGTGTGTGAAACCCGGCCATGGTTGCTGACCATTAGGTTCGGGATAAGATTGGGTTCCTTTGGATACCGCGCAGGCTTCCAGATCTCAGAAGGGAGCCTGCTCTGCTCAAGCATGGGAGCTTGCTTGAATTCGTACCAAGCACCATTTCCGCTTGACTTCCTCGTCAAACCACGGCAGCAACTCGAGATGGCTGACTGGCGCACACCCAGCAGTCTTCCTGCTTCGCTCTGCGATGCACATAATGTCCAGTTCTCCTCACCCAAAGGTCGCCACAGGACCGCTCGGCTCTGTTTGGCAGCACCAGACTGCCGTGTCAAATTGGTTGCCCAAGAATGCCTCTGATTCTCGGAAGGGGAAACATACTCCAAATTCGACAGGCGGTTGTTCTGGCGGTTTCCGTCCAGGTGATTGACCTGCCAGCAGCTAGGATCCCGCGGTTGGCCCAGGAAGGTTGAGGCCACCAAGCGATGAACGAAGTAGCTTTGGCCATCAATCTTTACCTTGCGATACCCACAGGAGTGGACAGTGCCATAGCGGATTGTGCCAGAAGCGTTTGAAACGCGACCATGAGAACTTACCTGCCACCCGCCCCCCGAAACAAATCGCGCCTCCAGCACACATCCGTGCCATATTTTCTGTGAAAGAACCGTGTAGCAAGCTGGTTGCCTGGTGCGCGAAGCAATACACAGCATTCGCTCAGCTGTGGCCTTGTGTTCAAGCCCGTGTTTCGACACGAGACTTCTTTGCAGAAGATCAAGACGGAGCACAAGACCTACACCCAATATCTTGAGCCCCATGCCCAGATCACAGACATGGTTACATGAAAGCTACATGGACCTCGCATGTACAGTACCGAGAACAAACCGGCATGTTTCAGCAGGTCCACGCGCACGAGCACCCGCAAACGTTTCAGCTGACATGTCTGCTGGTAAGGGCAACAGGGCCGTCGCCAAGAGTACCTAAAGGGATATGTGTATACTCTGCCTTCAGTAGGAGGACTACAAGTTTCAACATTGTTGATTTGCTGCCGGAAGCTTGGCCTGTCTTACAACTTGACACCCCAAGGTACTTAAAGTTATTACAGCCTCTTTAGACCGGGAAAAGCTGAATCCAGCAACCCGAAACTCTGGCCCGACTCTGTGTTTATGAGCATGAGTGTTTGTCTGCAAAAACCCTGGGTCTCAACACCCCCCCAAGCCCTTAAACTAAACCAAAACCTCAGTATGAGACTTAGCTTAGCTCTTGACCCGAAACCCTAAGCCACTGAACAAAAAACAACAAAACAAACCTATGATGATAGAAGCATGGACACGACACGAAACATAGCAAGTAAAGACCAACCAATCTAGCAACAGTCTCAGGAACCCTGAGCATAGCCCATAACAAAAGCCCAGTCAGAACAACAAGCCAAGAAGCTCACGCAGCCAAATCAAACCCCTAGGCCTGAGGCCTTACAAACCTTCATAACCAACATTATACTCTTGTCTATATGACCCCCCCGGTCCCCCATGATCAAAACAAACATCAGAATGTCCTCCCCGGGCTTCACGAAGTCGCGGGGTCCACCGGAGGTCGTCGCTACGACGGGCTTGCCGGAGGCCCACGCCTTCCAAGAGGCTGACAAAAAAGAACACACACACACACACATACACACACCATACTCACTCAGCCCTATAAACCCGAACCTTAACCTCTTCAGGAGCATGGTTCGGGTGCAGGGTTAGGATTTAGGGCCTTATAATAAGCCCTAACCCTGCACCAAACCATGCTCCTGAAGATGTTCGATCGTTGGCCAGCTGCAAAGAGTTTAAAATGAAAAGCGTTGCAGGCTCAGGGTGTAGGGATACCGCGCTGGGGTCATCGGGCTTTAGGGTTTCAGGGCTCAGGAGCTTGGGAGTTGAGGTTTATAGGCCCTACATAAGATGGTGGCTTTAGGGCTTGAGGCTTAAGGCTTCTAGATTTTATGTCCCTTCGGGGTTGTAGTTATAGTTGTGGCTTCAAGCACCCCAACAGGGATTGTAAAACCCAAATGTAAAGACTGAATAAGCCCCAAGCCGCACCCGAACCGCCTCCAGCACGACGATGCCAAACGGCTCGTTGCGGCTCGGAACGACAACGGCATCACAGGACTTGAACAGAGCCTGGCTTCAGGCATGCTTCGGCTAACTAGTCGGATCCACAGGCAGCGCCGAGGGCTTTCAGACATCGCCTAGGAGCTGTTTGGGTTCGGTCCCCTCTACGTAGGCCCCTGGGCCTCGCCTCCATCTGCCCCCCTTGAGCTGCCTGAACACTTAGAGTAGCGTTTACGGTTGGCTCGGGAGTTAGATCCTCAGGTCCTTTTCGGACATAAGTCTACACATCCTCATTTAAACCCTGAACCCTAAACCCTAAACCCTTTACCCTAAGCCTTTCTCCGAAACTCCTAAGCCCTAAATCGTGGGGCTCAAGGCCTCCTTGAGGTTGGGGGTGTCGGGCTGCCTGCGTTTTCTCAAACGAGCCGGAAGCCGTTCCTAAGGCAGCCACGGTTTAGGGTTTTAGGGTTTAGGGTTTAGGGTTTAGGCTGGCTCGCTCACACAGTGTTTGCATACCATAGCCCACCGAAACACCGGAACAAAAAGGGTCTTAGGGGTCCAGACACGGCCTTGAACCCTCAACCCTCAACCCCGACCCCGAAGCCTTGATACCCTACCCCAGCAACCTACCCTACCTTACCCTATACCCACCCCTTAAACCCTCAAGATGGCTACAGCTCAAAGCCCCCAGGCCTGTTGCGAAGCCTTCGCGGCCCCAAAGACACTTAAACCCTAAACTCCCTAAGCCCTAAAACCTAACCCAACGAATCTTACTCATACTCTAAGCCCTATGAAGCCTAATTAATGGACTCTAAGGCCCTGAGGTCCCTTCTCGCCATGAGCTGCCGTCAATACCTTCAGGACGAAATCAACCCTAAAAGGGCTTAAGGCTCGTAGACCATATAGGCATTCATGGCATGAGGATATAGGGCTCGTACTTTCAAGGGTCATTTCGTCCTGAAGGTACTAATCCACTGAATACACCCCAAAGGCCATGGTTCCGCAGTCAGATCCTCAGGAGGGGCCGAGGATGAGACCTACATGGTAATCCTAAGCCCGGTTATGTAAGGCTAGGGAAATTGAAGAGAAGCTGATACCACTCTATTCCGGGAGGACATCGAGGATCTACCAGAGACCCTAAGCCCACTGTCCTTCAAGTGGGCGCTGCCACTTTTCAGGGAGCCGGTGAAGCTAACGGCATGGCCTCGGGGCGACGGAAGCCCTTCCAGTAGGGTTTAGGGTTTAGGGTAGGAATTTGGAAGAGCTGGTTTCAGTTTTCGTTTAATCAGGACCCTAAACCCTAAACCTTATAAACCCCAAACCCTAAACCCGTGTGTATGGGGTTCATAGGGCCTAAGCAAAAGGTTGAGAGGAGTCGGAACCGATGGGGCTCAGTCTTCCCGAGGTGAAGGGAGTCGCATGCACTATAGACTTTAGCATCAAAAGGGCCCTTTGTAGGGATGCATGGAGCTTCAGGAAAGGGGTTCTTGATGCTACCAGGCCGAGAAGATGATTTCACGTGCTATCTTTCTGGTCTGTTGGCATTCTTAGCTACTGTATGTTATGGCGCTGTTGCTTCAGCGCTGCTGCTGCCAAAGTCACTTGGAGCTCTGCGAGTCGGGTAACTGTTGTTGTTCGCAGTGATCTACGCGATTGATTGTTCCTCTGGTGGTGCTGCTGTCGTTATTGCTGCTTCTAGTGCTTCATGGTGTTGTTGGTCGTGGTGCTATAGACACCGCATTAACATACTGTCTATACGACCATATACCATCATATACGCTAGCGTAGTAGAACATGCGCAATACTTTCAGATTAAGCCCAAGGAAGATTCTGGTCGCGGCGACAGGGGCATGTGTAAAGGCGATATGTATTGTCATGCTTGTCGCCGGCTTACCTCATCCTTCTCCTGCCCTGCCCACTTCCCCTCCACCTGCACCGCCTACTGCTTCTGAACCCTAAACCCTAAACCCTAAACCCTAACCCCTAAACCCCTAAACCCTAAACCGAAAACACTCGAAAGCGCTAAAGCTTAAAGCCCAAACCCTGCTTGCGTACACCCTGCGATCCCCAACCCCTAAACCTTAAACATCTTTAAACCCTAAACCCCATAAACAAATGAAAAAAAACATCTATAACCACATGAACCCAAAAAATCAAAGCCACCGAAGCATTCAAAAGTCGATCCTCTCTGGTACTGGGCCCCCCGGACCGACGCCCAGGGCGTGCACCCGCCCCTGATTGTGTGCGAGGAGGTGGCCGTCACCCACGATGACGAACTTAGCATCGCCTGGCTGAAACCCTCATTGCTTTAGGGTTTCGGGTTTAGGGACTTAGGGACGGCAGGGATTCGGGATTCAGGGATTTCTTTTTGGTTCGAGGCCCCTAAAACCTCTAAGCCCATTTCGGAATTCGGTCTGCAGCTACGAGAGCCGACGTTCTGGAAAGCATCCGGATTCTCTGAGGAAGCTCCGAGAGCTTAGAGCTATAGCGGGTTTAGGGTTTAGGGGTTTTAAGGGTTTATAGGCTTTCTGGGTTTAGGGTTTAGGCTTTGAGGGTTTAGGATTAAGGGTTTGAGGGTTTAGGGTGTAGGGTTTGAGGGCTTTCGCGCTTCCTGTGGAGCGGTTTGGCCTGCGAGGTGTGTGGGGCTTTGCTTTGCCTAAGCCGTTCAAGCCCTCTGCGTCAAGCCGCTTTGGCTTTTTCCGCGGCGACATGCTCTGAAGAGGCTTCTTCTCTAAGCACCTTTGTCCTTCTTCACAGGGAGCCACAAGGTGTCAGCCACCTGCTGCCGGCTGGGGTCATGCTTCGCCGGCGGCTTCACCTCCAGGGTGAGCTGAACCCTAAACCCTAAACCCTGAATCAAGGAGAAAAGCCTGCCATCTGCAGGGTTTAGGGTTTATGAGACGACCCGAAAATCCCCAAATTGGCAACCCTAAAACCCCAAACCCTATAGACCCTAAACCCTAAAACCCCCAAAAGCAACCAGCGGGAGAGAAAGGCGCTGAAAACCCCCCGCTCTCTCCCCAGAGACTCCAAAACTCCTTAACTAAGG
>CAJNJA010007375.1:0-16183 GCA_905231915.1 Symbiodinium necroappetens
TCCTTACAGGCCTGTGAACCTCCAAGGCTTCAACGCCCCATCAACGAGACTCTGCACTCAGGGGTGTTCTTGCCGCAGCAGAGTGCAAAAACTTCGCTCGCAGCTGCAGCTGAGGCCGGCTACCCGGGAAGGGGTGCAGAATCAGGGTGTTGTAGCGTTTCGATGTCTCTGTCTTCGGTTTGCGGCACCGAACTTGAGAGGTCCCTTACTTAGAACGTCGGGGAAATTTGGGAGGCTTTCACCATGTAAGGGGGTTTGAGGCTTGGGTGTTAGGGCTTGTGGGGCAGGCTTTTGTTTGTGACCTCAGCCCGAGTTCGAAGCTGACATGTCCTTTTTGGACCCGTTCAGTTTTGAATCCGCCACTTGAGTGCAAAATCCTGACAGAAACGCAGGACAGCTTGCTGGTTCCTGCACGTGTTGCACGCTTGAAAATTGGAATTGCTAGGTTCGGGCAGCCACAAACAGGATTACAAACACACCACCGGAGAGTTGCATCCGCCCAAAGCGAAAGGCAGAAAGCCTCAAAGCTATGCACTTAGTGACCGTCTGCTGCAGCCTTTGCTTGGCTTGTGTCTAGCCGGGCGTGCTTTCCTCGCAAATCAGATGGAATGATAACATTACGCGGCCATGCTCTGTTGCCACAGGGTCTGCATGCGAGCAGGCGAGCAGCATGGGCAGCAGGCTTGCTGACACCGGCCTCCTGGGTCAGAGGCAGCAAGATCCTGGCAGGCCCAGAAAGGCTTCACGCCGACGTGCGGGGCAGTACCTTGAAGGAAGTGCAGATGAAAAACATGCAACTCCGTGTAAAGTTGAGCATGTCTCCTTGGCCTATTCTGAAATGCTTTTCAGCAAATGGGCAAACCTACAGCCTGCCATTGCGAGCCGAGAGCAGGGACTTGCGGCGTCTGCCACCGGAGCCCGTGCTGGCTTACTTGGCTGGCTTCTTCGACGGGGATGGCTGCGTAGCTTGTTACACAGACTCGTCTGGATGCTTTTTGAATGTGGGGCAGTCCTTCGACCAGGCCGAGATCCTGATGCTGTTTCACGAAACCTTTGGGGGAAGCATCGTGCGCAGGGGGAGTGGCATGGGCCTGCGGAAACCTCTTCTGCAGTGGGTGGCGTGTGGCGAGTCTGCCCGAAATGCAGCTCAGCTTTTGGCGCCACAAAGCATCACCAAGCAGAAGCAGCTGTTGTTGGCGGCCAAGTGGCCTGAGGCACAGTCTCGCAGAGAGGAGTGCAAGGCCGAGCTTCGTGCCCTTAAGGAGTACGACTCGGCAGTTCCTGGGCCATGTAGCTGGGACTACTGCGGCGGTTTTTTCGATGCCGAGGGCTACATCAAGCAGCCGAATGGAGGAGTTTCGCTGGTTCTGCAAATCAAACAGAAGCATCCGCGAGTCCTGGAGTGCCTTCGCGAGTTTTTAGCTCAGAGCCTAGGCAAAGATTCCACACTTGCGAAATCCGGTGGGTCTGCACACGTACTTCCGGTTTGCGGTCTGACCTCCTGCAAGCAGATACTGGAGCACCTGTTGGCCGCTAGATTGCTGTGCAAAGCAGAACAAGCAAGGCTGGTTTTAGGCTTGACACCGGAGACTGCGGCCCATGTCAACACGGAGCTGGGGCGATTGACTGGAAACCAATCGTTTGGGAAGAGGCTGGACGCTGCTGGGCAAGAGAGGGCTCGGAATATCAGGGCAACTCAAGCGCAGGCTGCTCGCTGCAGAAAGCACGGGCGGCTGGCAGAAGCTGCAGCCAAGCTGAACGAGATTGAGGTTCTCAAGGGGGAGCACGAGCTGCTGAAAGCCCACTACGAAAACCAGCAGTTGGTGGAGTATATGCACAAAGTGCAGGGTTTGCATAGTAATTCATGGCAGGGTCCGTTTGCCCACGGCATGTGAACCGAAATGACAGAGCCACAGTCAGACGAAATGTGTTGCGAGGTGCTTTATTAATCCAAAGTTGTTTCTAGAGTCTAGAGGCTAAAGATTCAGTCTTCAAGAGGGGCCACTATGGGTCAGAACGATGTTTCACCTCACCGGCGTCAGGAGGTCAGAAGCTGTAGGCCTTGTTTATCTCCCGATTGCCCCCTCCTGCCGGGTGGTCACCTTCAACTCTGAGGGCATAGTTCTAAAATTTCCCCCCGAAGCCTGTCATTCCCATGTGCGGAGTCCAGCCGACTCTGACGGAGCCTTTGACCTGAACCCCCAAGCCTCAGCCTTGAGCTTTAAACCACGGACTTTCAACACTGGGGCCCGAATTGGGAGGCCTGTAACTTTCTCCCGAGAGTTGTGCAGGCCTGTGTACATAATGGTATTTTCATTAGATATGGTTGGATAGATGGGCGTGCATCCTTTCTTCCGCAGTTCCTGGTAAATGGGCAGTACAACATGTTGCACTGTGCTCAGAGGATTTCGTTCCATTGGTGAGGCGTAAACCCGTGCTGGTCCTCCGAAGGCATCCAGTCGCCTGTTCTTCGCAGTTCACCGGCAGCAATGCTTTGGCCTTGCGCCGGTATCCGGGCTTCATGTTTCGGTTTGCGCCTTGGGCTTTTGGGGACTCCCCGTAGATACCCTCGATTCTGAACTGGGTCTGTATTTGTGGATGGTTGAACACCAACTCCGCGGCGCGTCTGGTAAGGGTCCTGGATGATATGGACATCCAGTGACATCCATTTACGTTTGTCTTCTCCTTCCGTTGAGCAGTTCAGGAGTATGCGATTTCAATACTTGGATTGTCGGGGTTCTATGGCCTTCGGCTATGCGGCTATGTAGGGCTTCGCTTACTGCAGTGCCTTTGTCCTAAGGGCTATACTGTGAGGTGCAAAGCTATGAACCCCAAAGCCCAGACCAAGCGCCCGAAACCCCAAACTCCAGAACCTGAGAGCCCAGAAGCCGGAAGCTCGAATAGCCTAATTCGCATCACCAGAGTCGAACTGCGGCGGACGCGGCCACGTCCGATACCCCACGCGAAACGTAGGGCTGTGCAGCTAAAGCGCTGCAGCCTGGACCATAACGCACTTGCCAGCGCCTACTTTATAAAATGTTGCACGGTTATGATACAGGAGACACGCAGACGACGAGGAGCCTAAACGAGCAAAGGTGCGACGGAGGCATTATGTTTCTGAACAATCCAAAGAGTGTCTGTCTGCTCCACAAATTCAAAACGCGCTCAGCAATAAAGCAGCATCGGTTGGAAGTGCCGGAGTCTCGAGCCAGAATCGTCAATACCCAATAAGGCCTTGTGTCACCGTCTACGCTCATGCCTCGAGACCACCAGCCCACAACCCCCAACCCAGATTAAAGCTCCACCGAAGGACTGGCGTCTTACTCTCCATGCTTCTCGCCCGGCGATCTGACGGCTGCCGAAAGTGCGGCCGGGAGCTGGAACGGAAGTGCAGCTCGCCTCAGTGGAACCGGGGCACGTTCGCAGGGGGCTTCTCGCAAGACGAGTTGGGAGTTCTATCTGAGACTCGGTGTTGCAGAGTTCAGAGGGTAAAAGAGCGTTGGTCCTGAGTTTCAGGCTTGGAGTATATGATTCTTTCCGCGGAGTAAACTACATGTTTTGATTGGGTTCGTGATCGGATTTGAGATTTCGAGTTCGTCCGTCGTCGTCAGAAGCTCCGGAATCCCTCTGCAAAAGCATTGCTACTTTGCCGCCGAGTCTTGGGTTCCAGCACTTTGAGGGCTCATGTTCCAGACACACCTCAAGGGCCATTGAGGAGAAAGCAAGACAATGCGGGCACAGCCGTCAAGGCACCAAAGTTCAACTTTCAGGGGTTTTTGGTTGAAATGTTGATGATTCGGGATCGGGGTTTTGTGCTTTCAGGCTGAAGCTTCTGTTTCAAAGTGCAGGGTCTTCTCGTTCGAGAATGGCTTGCTAGGCGAAGAACCCTCCATTAAGAAGGAGTAGCTTCCCCAATCGCGCCCGTGTGCACGAATCCTACTATGCTCGTCTCAAGTCTATCCAAATCCTGACACCGTCAGATCCTTACAGGCCTGTGAACCTCCAAGGCTTCAACGCCCCACCAACGAGACTCCACATGCCGAGGTCTGCTTGGCGCAGCAGAGTGCCAACAAGTTCGCTCGCAGCTGCAGCTGAGGCCGTTTGCCTGGAAAAGGGTGCAGAGTCAGGGTGTAGCCTTTCGATGTCTCGGTCTTCGGTTTGCGGTTTCGATCTTGAGAGGTCCCTCAGAATATCGGAGGCTTTCACCACGAAAGGGGCTTTGAGGCTTGGGTGCTAGGGCTCGTGGAGCAGGTTTTTTTTGGGTGACGTCCGCCTGACCCGTTGAATTTTGAATCTGTCATTGGGGTGCAAAATCCCGACAGAGCGGCATTCTGCTACGGTCCAGAGTCAAAGAGGACGAGCTCGCAGGCTATCCTGGACGCTTCAGGCTTGAAAAATGGAATTGCTAGGTGGGCAGTCACAGAAGGGTTGCAAGAAAAACACCACCCGACAGTTGCATCCACCCAAGGCGAAAGGCAGAGAGCCTCGAAGCTACGCACTTAATGACCGGATGCCGCAGTCTTTTTGTTTGGCTCGTGCCCAGGCGGTGTGCGTCCTTTGCTGGAATCTCTCCTCGCGAATCAGATGGAATGATAGCATTCCGCAGCCATGCTTTGTTGTCACACGCTCTGCATGCGAGAAGGCCAGCAGCATGGGCAGCAGGCTTGCTGACACCGGCCTTCTGGGTCAGAGGCTACAAGACCCTGGTAGGCCCAGAAAGGCTTCACGCCGAAGTGCAGGGCAGTTTCTGCGTGGAAGCATTTGATACCTTGAAGGAAGTGCAGATGAAAAACAAGCAGCTCCGTGTACAGCTGAGCATGTCTCCTTGGCCTATTCTGAAAAGCTTCTCGTCGAAGGGGCAAAGCTACAGCCTGCCATTGCGAGCCGAGAGCAGGGACTTGCCGTGTTTGCCACCGGAGCCCGTGCTTGCTTACTTGGCTGGCTTCTTCGATGGGGACGGCTGCGTGGCTTGTAGGTCCAACTTGTCGTGGTGCTACTTGGAACTGGGGCAGTCCTTCGACCAGGCCGAGGTTCTGATGATGTTTTACGAAGCATTTGGGGGAAGCATCAGGCTTCACAGCAGCGGCTTGGGCCTGCGCAAACCTGCTCTTCGGTGGGTGGCACATGGGAAGTCCGCCCGGCATGTAGCTCAGCTCTTGGCCCCATGCAGCATCACCAAGCAGAAGCAGCTGTTGTTGGCGGCCCAGTGGCCTGAGGCGAAATCGGACAGAAAAGACTGCAAGGCCGATCTGCGTGCCCTTAAGGAGTACGACTCGGCCGTCGCTGGTCCGTGCAGCTGGGAGTACTGCGCTGGTTTCTTCGATGCTGAAGGCTGCATCTCTCAGAAGTGTGGAGGAGCCGCACTGGAGCTGCAGATCAAGCAAAAGCATCCAGGTGTGCTGAAGTGCCTTCGCGAGTTTTTAGCCCAGAGCTTATCCAAGGATACGACAGTTGGGAAGGCGGGAGAATCTGCACACGTGCTTCTGGTTTGCGGTCTGAGGTCCTGCAAGCAGATACTGCAGCACCTCTTGGCTGCTTGACTGCTGTGCAAAGCAAGCAAAGCTGGCTTTAGGCTTGACACCGGAGACTGCATCCCAAGTCGATGCTGAGCTCGGGCGCCTGACTGGGAATCAAATGTTTGGGAAGAGGCTGGATGCTGCTGGGCAAGAGAGGGCGAGGAAGATCCGTGCAACTCAAGCACAGGCTGCTCGCTGTAGAAAGCAGGGGCGGCTGGCAGAAGCTGCAGCCAAGCTGGACGAGATTGAGGTGCTCAAGGCAGAGCACGAGCTGCTGAAAGCCTGCCACGAAAACCGGCAGTTGGCGGAATATGTGCGCAAAGTGCAGAGTTTGCACAACAGTTCATGGGAGGGCCCGATTGCCCACAACATGTGAACTGAACTGACAGAGCCACATTCAGACGAAATGTGCTGCGAGGTGCTTTATTCATCTGAAGTTGTTTCTCGAGGCTAAAGATTCAGTCTTCAAGAGGCGGTCAGAGCGATGTTTCACCTCACCGGCGTTAGGAGGTCAGAACCCATTCAACTCTGTAAGGCATAGTTCTATAGAATACACCCCGAACCCTGTCATTCCCCATGTGCAGAGTCCAGCCAACTCTGACGGAGCCTTTGACCTGAACCCGAAGCCTCAGCCTCGAGCTTTAGAACATGGACATGCAACACAGGGGCCCCGAATTCTAGGTCTGCAACTTTCTCCGGAGATTTGTACAGGCCAGACCTGTGTACATAATGGTTAGATATAGTTGGATAGATGGGCGTGCATCCTTTCTTCCGCAGTTCCTGGTAAATGGGCTGTACAATATGTTGCACTGTGCTCAGAGGATTTCGTTCCATTGGTGAGGCGTAAACCCGTGTTGGCCCTCCGAAGGCATCCAGTCGCCTGTTCTTCGTAGCATTGCTTTGGCCTTGCGCGGGTATGCGGGCTTCATGTTTCGGTTTGCGCCTTGGGCTTGTGGGGACTCCGTAGATACCCTCGATTCTGAACAGGGTCTCTGGTTGAACACCAACTCCGCGGCGCGTAAATTTCGATGTCTCGGTCTTCGGTTTGCGGTACCGAACTTGAGAGGTCCCTTGCATAGAGCATAGCATTTGGGTGATCGCCGACAGAGCGGGGTTCTGCTACGGTCCAGAGTCAAAGAGGACGAGCTCGCAGGGCTATACTGGACGCTTTAGGCTTGAAAATTGGAATTGCTAGGTGGGCAGCCATAACAGGGTTGCAAAAAGCACACCACCCGACAGTTACATCCGCCCAAGGCGAAAGCAGAAAGCCTCGAAGCTATGCACTTAATGACCGGATGCCGCAGCCTTTGTTTGGCTTGTGCCCCGGCGGTGTGCATCCTTCGCTGGAATCTCTCCTCGCGAATCAGATGGAATGACGGCATTACACAGCCATGCTCTCTTGGCACGCGCTCTGCATGCGAGAAGGCAAGCAGCGTGGGCGGCAGGCTTGCTGACACCGGCCTTCTGGGTCAGAGGCAGCAAGACCCTGGTAGGCCCAGAAAGGCTTCACGCCGACGTACGGGGCAGTTTCTGCACGGAAGCATTTGATACCTTGAAGGAAGTGCGGATGAAAAACATGCAGCTCCGTGTACAGCTTAGCAAGTCTCCTTGGCCTATTCTGAAATGCTTCTCGGCGAATGGGCAAACCTGCAGCCTGCCATTGCGAGCCGAGAGCAGGGACTTGCGGCGTCGGCCACCGGAGCCCGTACTGGCTTACTTGGCCGGCTTCTTCGATGGGGATGGCTCCGTTTCCTGCGAGGCAAAATTGTCGGGATGCTATTTATCAGTAGTGCAGTCCTTCGACCAGGCCGAGGTCCTCATGCTCTTTTATGAGACGTTTGGGGGAGGCATCACGCTTCACAGCAGCGGCCTGGGCCTGCGGAAACCGCTGCTTCGGTGGATGGCATCTGGGCAGTCCGCCCGAAACGCAGCTCAGCTCTTGGCGCCACGCAGCGTCACCAAGCAGAAGCAGCTGTTGCTGGCGGCCCAGTGGCCTGAGGCGAAATCCGACAGAGAAGAGCACAAGGCCGAGCTGCGTGCCCTTAAGGAGTACGACTCGGCGGTCGCTGGTCCGTGCAGCTGGGAGTACTGCGCCGGTTTTTTCGATGCTGAGGGCTGCATATCTCAGAAGCTTGGAGGAGCCAATGTGCAGCTGCTGATTTGGCAAAAGCATCCACGAGTCCTGATGTGCCTTCGCGAGTTTTTGGCCCGAAGCTTAGGCAAAGATGCGACGCTTGCAAAGGCGGGAGCGGGAGCGTCTGGATACGTGCTTTGGATTTGTGGCCTGACCTCCTGCAACCAGATGCTGCAGAACCTCTTGGCTGCTGGACTGTTGCGCAAAGCAGAACAAGCGAAGCTGGTTTTGGACTTGACACCGGAGACTGCGGCCCAAGTTGATGCTGAGCTCGGGTGCTTGACTGGGAACCAAAAGTTTGGGAAGAGGCTGGACGCTGCTGGACAAGAGAGGGCTCGGAAGATCAGGGCAACTCAAGCGCAGGCTGCTCGCTGTAGAAAGCAGGGGCGGCTGGCAGAAACTGAAGCCAAGCTGAACGAGATTGAAGTGCTCAAGGCGGAGCACCAGCTGCTCAAAGGCTGCCACGAAAACCAGCAGTTGGTGGAATATGTGCGCAAAGTGCAGAGTTTGCACAACAATTCATGGGAGGGCCCGAGTGCCCACGGCATGTGAACCGAAGCGACAGAGCCACAGTCAGACGAAATGTGTCGCAAGGTGCGTTAAATCTGTACTCGGCCAAAGGTTCAGTCTTCGAGAGAGGGCCACCCGGCAAGAACATGCGTCACCTCGGTGGAGTCATGAGGTCAGAACCCGTGCCGCAGACCCTTGGTTTTTCTCCCTCGTGCCGCTTGGTGCCGGGTGGTCACCCTCAACTTTGAGGGCATTGTCACATGGAATCGGCCCCAGCAGCGAACCTCTGAGGCCTGAACCCGAAACCTCAGCCCTGAGCTCCAAGCAATGAACTTTCAATGCACGTCCTGGAGGGGAGGTCTGCTACTTAGCTACTTTTTGCACGAGAGCCGCGCAGATCAAATCTGTGTAGATACATACAGGCCAAATAGGTCGGTGCTTTTTGCCGTCTGCA
The DNA here is from genome assembly GCA_905231915.1 of Symbiodinium necroappetens. NCBI lineage: Eukaryota > Dinophyceae > Suessiales > Symbiodiniaceae > Symbiodinium > Symbiodinium necroappetens. The sequence goes on from CAJNJA010007375.1 coordinate 8,615, forward strand.
ATTCCTAGAAATTTATTTTACGGTTTTCATTCCTAGTAACGAGAAGGTTAAAACATATTTTTATTCCGTTCGTGATACCTGAAACCCGCTGTTGGCCCTCCGAAGGCACCCAGTCGCTGGTTCTTCGCTGTGCACCGGCAGCGCTGCTTTGGCCTTGCGCCGGTCTCCGGGCTTCATGCTTCGGCTCCTGTCCTAGGCGGTAGGGGTTATGCTGTAGATACATACCAACGATTCTGAACTCTGTCTGAACTGGGGTGGGAGGTCGTAGGCTAGCACATGAGAGAGGCTTTCTCAGGGTTTTCAGCTTGGGTCAACATGCCAGAGCGGAGCGAGCAGCTCCCAACCCTCCAATCATAGCTACATCCTGAATACAAAAAGTCTGTGAAGCCCGAAAGCCCACGAAGCTAACCTGGCTCTAAATTTGCGGCGCCTCTGACAAAGGTCCGATTTAGAGATACCCATTTAAGTCATGTGCGGAGGATCCTTCGGTTGAGCAGTTTAGGGGTTCGATTGTGGGTTTCGGGCCGTTGGACATTGACTACATGGCGCTTCCACTACCGCAGTGCTCTATTGAAGACAGGTCGACATGGTGCTGAGGTCCATACTGTGAGGTGCGTCAAGGCGGGAGGCTTCTGTGGCAGCGATGTTTTATTCTACGGCTCCTGAAGCCACGACGCCTGAAACTCCAAAAGCCTGAAAGGCCTCCAAGCCGGAAGCTCAAACTTCCCACTTGCCTACGAAGGTCCTCAACACTATGCCCACAAACCTAGAGATCCTTGGCCTCCTTCTCTGAACCTCGTCATTCTAAACCCTGAGAGCCCCCTCAAATCCTGAGCCGAACCCTGAGAGCCCCCTCAAATACCCCTTGTAAACAGGGGTCGAACGAGCATCTGCCTGCTAAAAACGATTCTGAACAAGGTTTGCCACGGAAGCGAACGCCTGAGTTGGCTCCTCGTTGCGGTGGCCACCCGTGCCGCCTTCAAGGCTGCGGTTGGTCAAGGCGGAGGTAGCAGGTGGCCCTGCAGCTTATAGTATACATACAGACTTGTGAAGTTAAACGAGACTATAGGCTTTGGGACTGTAGGGTTTCGATTTTCGGATCAGTCATGTTGAGGGTATTTCCGATGAAAATGCAGCACCTCACGCCTGAACCCACCGGCCTTGACGCAAGCAGCCACTGACCCGCACTGCCTTCGAAAAAAGGGTGCTCGCTCGCGTCGGGATCAGAGTCTGCGCTTGAAAGACTGCCACTGGGACCCTAGACGTCGACTCTCCGGGACTTTGCGGGTTTAGGAATCCTTGGTTTTAGGGTGCGTTTCGGGCTTGCGCGTTTTCTTTGGGATTCAGGGTCTTTGGGCGGTTCGGTCTGCAAAGCTCTAGCCAGTGTCGAGCCCTAGGCTCGAGGGCCTAAAGCAAGACTCTGATGTCAAAACCTCGAAGGACTCCAATCGCCCTATAGCCTGACCTGAGGTCTCAACCCTACCCGTAAACCACCCGAAACACCCAGACGATGAAACCTAGAACCTACGGCTTGGCTTTTCAGGCTCTGGGCAGGATAGGCTCCACAGATGTGGTATTCAGAGACATTTACATTGTTCCATATTACGCGATTAACTATGACATACTACATACAATTATACGATTAATATACTTTCTCGTGTTCGGGGTGAATGTAACTTTCGCAGTCTCGCAGCCCAAAAAGCCCCAAATCTTTCAGCCTTAACGCTCAGGGTTCAGGGTTTTTGCGGTTTTCACTCCGAGCCTTTAGGGCATGGCGCCATGCAGCAGCAGCACCTCGCGAGGTCAGAGCCGAGAGTCCCATCGTTGCCCCGCAGTGCGAGCCTCGATCCCCACGAAGGTCCCTAGAAGCTTCGTAGGTGTGGCTCCTGCGCGTTTCATGGCTTCAGGGCAAAGACCGTAATAAGCCTGCATTGACTCGTGGATTGAATCTGCTGCCGCGCGGAGGAATCCACCTCAAGCTTCGAGTTTCATCTGGGTCGAGAGCCTCCAGGCTCAGCAACCTTATGGCTCTGGGCCAAACCCCAAGCCTGAATGAGACCAAGCGGAGCTCCAGGCTGGGCCGAGCTTCCACTTGCAGCACATGCGAGAAGGAAAGGACCATGGGTCGCCGGTTGGAGTCCACTTCTGCTGCTGCTGGCGGTCTGGACCAGTGGCTGCAGGAGCCTGGCAGTGGGAGCAGGGCCTAGAGCTGGGACGTGCTTCAGCTCAGCAGCCGGCGATTGCGATACATTGGAAGAAGTTCGGAGGAAGAACAAGCAGCTTCGTGTACAGTTGAACAAGTCCCCTTGGCCCACTCTGAGTTGCTTCTCGTCGAAGGGGCAAACCTACAGCCTGCCATTGCGAGCCGAGAGCAGGGACTTGCAGCGTCTGCGACCGGAGCCCGTGCTGGCCTACTTGGCCGGCTTCTTCGATGGGGATGGCTGCGTTGCTTGTGAGTCGCGGTTGTCGGGGTGCTACTTGAATGTGGTGCAGTCCTTCGACCAGGCCGAGGTTCTCATGCTCTTTTATGATATGTTTGGGGGAAGCATCGCGCTGCAGTTCCGTGGCAGAGGCCTACAAAAACCTGTTCTGCAGTGGAGGGCATCTGGGCAGTCCGCCCGAAACGCAGCTCAGCTTTTGGCGCCACAAAGCATCACCAAGAAGAAGCAGCTGTTGTTGGCGGCCCAGTGGCCTGAGGCGAAATCCGACAGAGAAGAGTGCAAGGCCGAGCTGCGTGGCCTGAAGGAGTACGACTCGGCCGTCGCTGGTCCGTGCAGCTGGGAGTACGTCACTGGTTTCTTCGATGCAGAGGGCTACATCAAGCAGCCGAACGGAGGAGTTTCGCTGGCTCTGCAAATCAAACAAAAGCATCCGCGAGTCCTGGAGTGCCTTCGAGAGTTTTTGGCCCAGAGCTTAGGCAAGGATGCGACAGTTCGGAAAGCGGGAGAATCTGCATATGTGCTGTGGATTTGCGGTCTGACTTCCTGCAAGCAGATACTGCAACACCTCCTGGCCGCTGGACTGCTTTGCAAAGCAGAACAAGCAACGCTGGCTTTAGGCTTGACGCCGAAGACTGCGGCCCAGGTCCACACTGAGCTCGGGTGCTTGACTGGGAACCAAAAGTTTGGGAAGAGGATGGGCGCTGCTGGGCAAGAGAGGGCTCGGAAGATCAAGGCAACCCAAGCACAGGCTGTTCGCTGTAGTAAGCAGGGGCAGCTGGCAGAAGCTTCAGCCAAGCTGAACGAGATTGAAGTGCTCAAGGCGGAGCACGAGCTGCTCAAAGCCTCCCATGAGAATCAACAGCTGCTTCAGTATATGATTAAATTGCAGCGCTTGCATCACGATTCGTGGGAGGGGCCATTTGCCCTTGGCATGTGACGAAACCGCAGCGACTGTTGCAAGCTGATTGAAGAGCAGCAGGTGGGAGGTTTTTTCGAAGCTGTGGTTCTAAGAACGGGGAGTTGGAGTATATTTGAGTCAACTTCTATTGGGTTCAAGACCGGCTAAAGACTGTTTTAGTTTTCAATGCTTAGAGGAAGATTCCATCGAAAAGCATGGCAGGCGTTGGGTCGAAAGGTTCATGGCCACAGATTTTAGTTGAAGACATGAGGGCACTTGAGCAAAGAACTTTTGAGCTTTGGGTCGACCTTTCAAAAGCAAGAATAGCGAGGTGCTAAGCTTCTATTTGGCCTGGTTTTTGTGAAGGTGCTCTGCATTCCATAGCACTAGCCGCCGTTCGGATGAGGTAGCACGCAGGTTCTGCCCAAGCAAGCCTGTCGCAAGCTGTGGCACAGCTTCTTCTTGCAGCTGCTTTGCTCAAAGCCCTTGTGAGTTTGTCCCGGCTTTCCTCCTGGCCTTTGAGCATCATGTGGGAGCAGATCCCAAGGGTGCTGATGAAGATGCGCATGATCGTGTTGTGATCCTGCTCATCTTGCGAAGGACCCTGCCACGAATGCATGATCGCAGCGTGAGCTGTTCAAAGGCCCTGGGTCGGCTCTGCCCCAAAAACTTAATTCCAGAGCGGCCGCCAAAGTCGAACTGCTGCGACGTGGCCACGTCCGATACCCCACGCGAAACGTAGGGCTGTGCAGCTCCAGCGCTGCAGCCTCGACCATAACGCACTTTCCAGCGCCTACGCTAGAATGTTGTACGACTATGAAAATAGGAGACATGCAGACGAAGAGGAGTCTACTCATAGCAAAGGTGCGACGGAGCCATTATGTTTCTGAACAATCCAAAGAGTGTCTGTCTGCTCCACAACAGGCTTAAACACCCGGAAAATTCAAAACACGCTCATCAATGAAGCAGCATCGGTTGGAAGTGTCGGAGTCTCCACAGCCCTCAACCCAAATTAAAGCTCCACCGAAGGACTGGGCGCTTTCGGCTGCCGAAAGTGCGGCCGGGAGCTGGAGTGGAAGTGCAGCTCGCCTGAGTGGAACCGGGGCAAGTCCGCAGGGGGTTCCCGCAAGACGATTTGGACTCGGAGTTGCAGAGTTCAGGTAAAGGAGCGTTGGTCCTGAGTTTCAGGCTTGGGGTATTTTTTGATCGGGTTCGTGATCGGATTTGAGAGTTTGAATTCGTCCGTCTTCGTGAGAAGCTCCGGAATCCCTCGCCGGGAGCATCGCTACTGTGCCGCTGAGTCTTGGGTTCCGGCACTTTGAGGGCTTATGTTCCTGACATACCTCAAGGGCCATTGAGGAGAAAGCGAGGTTCAGCTTTCAGGGTTTTGGTGGAGCTGTTTATTAAATGGTTCGGGATCGAGGCTGCAGCTTTTATTTCAAAGTCCAGGGTCTTCTCGATCGGGAAAATTGTTTTCTAGGCGAAGAACCTTCCATCAGGAAGGAGTAGCTGCCGACATCGCGCCCATGTGCACGAATCCTATTAGTTCTATCCAAATCCTGACACCGTCAGATCCTTACAGGCCTGTGAACCTCCAAGGCTTCAACGCCCCACCAACGAGACTCCACACGCAGAGGTGCGCTTGGCGCAGCAGAGTGGCAACAAGTTCGCTCGCAGCTGCAGCTGAGGCCGGCTGCCTGGAAAGGGGTGGAGAATCAGGGTATAGCGTTTCGATGTCGCGGTCTTCGGTGTGCGGTACCGAACTCGAGAGGTCCCTTACTTAGAGCATCGGGGAAATTTGGGAAGCTTTCACCACGTAAAGGGGCTTGGAGGCTTGGGGGTTAGGGCTTGTAGAGCAGTTTTCTTTTTTTGTGACCTCAGCCTGACCCGTTGAATCTTGAATCCGTCATTGGGGTGCAAAATCCCGACAGAGCGGCATTCTGCTACGGCCCAGAGTCAAAGAGGACGAGCTCGCAGGCTATCCTGGACGCTTCAGGCTTGAAAATAGGAATTGCTAGGTGGGCAGTCACGACAGGGTTGCAAAATTGCAACACCACCCGACACTTGCATCCACCCAAAGCGAAAGGCAGAAGCCCCGAAGCGACGCACTTAATGACCGCATGCCGCAGCCTTTGTTTGGCTCGTGCCCAGGCGGTGTCACGCGTCCGCGGTGTCACGCGTCCTTCGCTGGAATCTCTCAGATGGAATGATAGCATTCCGCAGCCATGCTCTATTGGCACACGCTCTGCATGCGAGAAGGCAGGCAGCATGGGCGGCAGGCTTGCTGTCACCGGCCTTCTGGGTCAGAGGCAGCAAGACCCTGGTAGGCCCAGAAAGGCTTCACGCCGACGTGCGGGGCAGTTTCTGCAAGGAAGCATTTGATACCTTGAAGGAAGTGCAGATGAAAAACAAGCAGCTTCGTGCACATTTGGCCCACTCTGAAATGCTTCTCGGCGAACGGGCAAACCTACAGCCTGCCAGTGCGAGCCGAGAGCAGGGACTTGCGGTGTCTGCCACCGGAGCCGGTGCTGGCCTATTTGGCCGGCTTCTTCGACGGGGATGGCTGCGTTTCATGCTGCCAAGATTTGTCTGGATGCCGTTTGCGGGTGGGGCAGTCCTTCGACCAGGCCGAGGTTCTCATGCTCTTTTATGATATGTTTGGGGGGAGCATCATGCGCAGGGGGAGTGGCATGGGCCTGCGGAAACCTCTTCTTCAGTGGGAGGCGTGGGGCGAGTCTGCCCGAAATGCAGCTCCGCTGTTGGTGCCACAAAGCATCACTAAGCAGAAGCAGCTGTTGTTGGCGGCCCAGTGGCCTGAGGCGAAATCCGACAGAAAAGACTGCAAGGCCGAGCTGCGTGCCCTGAAGGAGTACGACTCGGCCGTCGCTGGTCCGTGCAGCTGGGAGTACTTCGCTGGCTTCTTCGATGCAGAGGGCTGTATCGCTCAGAAGGGTGGAGGAGCCTCGCTTGTTCTGGAGATTACGCAAAAGCATCCACGAGTGCTGATGTGCCTTCGCGAGTTTTTAGCTCAGAGCCTAGGCAAGGATGCCGCGCTTGCGAAGCCAGGAGGGTCTGCACACGTGCTTTCGGTTTGCGGTCTGACTTCCTGCAAGCAGATACTGCAACACCTCTTGGCCGCTAGATTGCTGTGCAAAGCAGAACAAGCAAAGCTGGCTTTAGGCTTGACACCGGAGACTGCATCCCAAGTCCACGCTGAGCTCGGGCGCCTGACTGGGAATCAAATGTTTGGGAAGAGGCTGGATGCTGCTGGGCAAGAGAGGGCAAGGAAAATCCAGGCAGCTCAACGGCAAGTTGCTCGCTTTAGACAACGTGGGCGGCTGGCAGAAGCTGAAGCCAAGCTGAACGAGATTGAGGTTCTCAAGGCGGAGCACGAGCTGCTGAAAGCCTACTACGAAACCCAGCAGTTGGTGGAGTACATGCGCAAAGTGCAGAGCTTGCACAATAAGTCATGGCAGGGTCCGTTTGCCCACGGCATGTGAACCGAAATGACAGAGCCACAGTCAGACGAAATGTCCTGCGAGGTGCTTTATTATTCTAAAGTTGTTTCTAGACTCTAGAGGCTAAAGGTTCAGTCTTCAAGGGGGGCCACTAAGTGTCAGACCAATGTTTCGCCTCACCGGCGTCAGCAGGTCAGAACCTGTAGGCCTTGTCTATCTCCCGATTGTCCCCTCCTGCCGGGTGGTCACCTTCAACTCCGTAAGGCATAGTTCTCGAATTTTCCCCCGAACCCTGTCATTCCCATGTGCAGAGTCCAGACAACTCTGACGGAGCCTTGGACCTGAACCCGAAGCCTCAGCCTTGAGCTTTAAAACATGGACATGCAACACAGGGGCCCCAAATGGGAGGCCTGCAACTTTCTCCCGAGAGTTGTACAGGCCAGACCTGTGTACATAATGGTTATAGTAATAGATATAGTTGGTTAGATGGGTGTGCATCCTTTCCTCCGCAGTTCCTGGTAAATGGACAGTACAATATGTTGCTGTGTGCTCAGACGATTTCGGTCCTTCTATGAGGCCTAAACCCGTGTTGGCCCTCCGAAGGCATCCAGTCGCCTCTTCGCAGCACACCAGCAGCATTGCTTTGGCCATGCCGCGGTATCCGGGCTTCATGTTTCGGTTTGTGCCTTGGGCTCTTGGGACTCCGTAGATACCCTGGACTCTGAACTGGGTCTCCATTTGTGGATGGTTGAACACCAACTCCGCGGCGCGT